>CAEGAE010074659.1:0-24438 GCA_903067095.1 Girardinus metallicus
AGGAAATCGGCCAATAAATGTATCCTATGTTATACGTGCATATGTGATGTAATGTAAACATCACTATGAGAGATGCAAGGAGTTTAGCAGGTGTGTGTGAACGATCCACATTGCTAGCAGAACTAGAGGGCCCCAAAACCAAATTTCGCATTGGGCCCCATGGAGGCTTGGACCGGCCCTGATTATACATCCTGTGAAATAATTAAAATTCTCAAAATTTGTGATTAAAACATAAATTTGATTTGAACATTTGTATAACCTCTCTCCTAATTCACTGAGATATTGAACTACCAGCCAGAATGACCATGTTTAAGCATGAGATGGTTTGTGCAAGAGGAAAAGTAAATGTTGAGGTATGAAGGGACTAATTGATCCAGATCCACTCCGTATCAATCTGGATATTTTTAAATTATGTTTCCCCTGCTTATTTCCATCTGCCTTTAATTTTTTTTAAAGATACTAAAGGTGTCCAGAAATACAAATCTGCTCGCGTTCTTTCATTAGATTTTAAAGCATAAACCAGGCTGGTTTTTGGATCAATATCCCTAGTCAGCTGAATGTTTTTATTATTTTTTTTGTTTTGCTGAGCTGATCCTGTTTTATTTCATTCTGTTTTAACAAGGAATTGATTTTCAAGATCTAATTTTCATTCAGGTCCAATTAAAACGGCTTAGGTCCTGAGCTCAACTGCTGTCCTTAACACAGTTATGGGAACAACTATGTGTTAAAAAAATAAAGAAAAAACATACCTGCACATAGAAGACAGTTAAGCAGTTGGTTTCTGTTTTTCAACATTTCTTGTCATAAATTGTTTAAAGCTCCAGTTTTCCTCTGGACAACAGCGTGGAAAGGCTGCAGGCAGGACTTAAACCTGGGATCTTGTGCTTGTCAGATCATGTTGCCAGGTTGTAATACTTTCTTTGAACCTTGATCTTTCTCTGTTTTCAGATCAAAATTTATTAAAATGGGAGCATTAATGGTCAGGATTCTTAATTTTAAGTGTAATGAAACACCAAGCTCCTCCAACACCAGATGCAATCATAAAGCCTGACCGACACGTCTTCCAGAATGTTCCACTTTTGTCTCATCAGTCCAAACAATATTTTCTCTAAAGTTTTGCAGACCGTGAAAATGTAAATTTTTTTTGGGTAAACGAAGCTTGTCTTTATGTTTTTTTTCTTTACCAGCTGTGATTCTGTTGTTGGACCCTTGGAGGCCATTTTGTCCAGTGTTTCTTGTTGGTGAATCATTAACTCAGAACTTAGACAGGTGAAGCCTGCAGAACTTTAGAAGTTCTTCTGGGACCTCTTCTGGGTTATTGATTTAGTGTCCTTTTAAATTTTATCTATGCCAAAATGATTTGTCTATATGTATTGTCTGTACACAAAGAGCATGTAAAATTAAAGTCAAATTTCTTATTCCTTGTTTCTACAGAACCTTGGCCAATAAAGCTGATTCTGATGTGCAAACCAATCAGATTGAAGCGATCCTTTGAACTTGCTAGCTGTGTGTTTTGCACCAAGCGCATAAATTAAACTCTTGAAATACGTTTTTTAGGCCTGCTAATTCTGAGAAGAAGTTCCAAAGCCTTAGAAATGGTTTTCTTACTTTTTGAAAACTGTTCACCATTTGCCTTGAATCTCTTTAGTTTGTCAGTCAAGTGTTGGTTTTCCAAATCTTTGAGCCGACCTCATGTTGCCAGTTAGGTTCTTCTTCAGTGATTTCTTGATCCTACAAGTCAAATCAGTAATCAGACCTGAGTGTGAAAATTAACTTCAAAAATATGGTTAATTACAGTATAGTCGTGATTTAATTAAGTAGATCAACTTTTCCCATAAGAACAGCTTGGTTTGGACGTCTCCCTTAATAAACGAATCATTTTGTACATATTTAGATTTTACTGGTCTGATAATGGCCCTGCGATGGACTGGCGACCTGTCCAGGGTGACCCGCCCGGAACGTTAGCTGGAGATAGGCACCAGCAGCCCTCCTGACCCCACTAAGGGACAAGGGTGTTAGAACATGGATGGATGGATGGTCTGAAACATGACAAAAGGTAAAAACAGAAATCTGTTAGGAGGCAAATTGTTCTTATAGCACTAAACATATTAAAGTGAAAATGGGTAAAACTAACATAGTTTCATGTTTCAAATAACTTCACCAGTAATGTCCACAATTATAAGGGTGTTCTGTTAAAATGACAGCCACACATTGAGATACAGCATCCAGTGTCCCTGCAAAGTCCTGCCAATAAAGGACACTGCTTCACGTTTTATATATAGGCGGTTTCAGATATGAGATTCTTAGCTTTTGTGTTTAAAAAAACTGTGTTTTCCAGTTTTGCTAACATCACTTTTAATCAAGCTTTAGTGAAGAAAGGTTTTTCTGGCTCTAGTGGCTTTTATTTGCAGCAAATAAGACAGAAAATTGGTAAAGAGCAAGTAAGGCCCCAGACTGGATGCATCAAGGACGTATAGATGCCATAAATGTTCTGCCTGAACACCATCATCACCCCAGTATGAGAATACATTTCAAGTTAATATTAATGATGTACACCTTCTTTTCCAAGTTTATCGTGTTTTTTCAAAGCACAACAGCTATTAAAATACATCCTAAAAAAATCTAAAGGGAATTAAAATATTGCAGCATAAATAACACTAGACAGCAACCAATAAAATGTCTTGGGTTTTTCAGCTGTTTTAGGGTCATGTTGATGAGCTGAATCCAAAAATCACTTTGGTCAACTTTCTGAACTATGGAGCAACATGAGCATCAAAATGCAGGACTTGTTCTGACATCTGGATCAGTTTCCTGAGAATCTGGATCAGTGAGTGACGAGCAGGAGGAGAGATTCCATCAGGACAGGAAAGAGACGGAGAATTTTACACAATGAAGACGTAACATTCAGTTTAAATGCTCTTACCCTTATCAGTGTTTATTATTCAATTTATAGGAATCCAAGTTTATAACATTTAATACACTCAGCTAGAAAACAATTTTTTTCTCCTAAAACTTTCTCCAGATGAGAAATATGAATGGAAATGAATTGATAATGACATTCAAGTGTAATTTAGTTAGAAGATCAGATTTCTCTGAATGAATTTAAAATAAAAACCTGACCTGACTGATAAAAATCAATGTCATTTTTGGATTCAGCAGTGCAAAAATAGTGCTAATTCAGCTGAAAAATTGTTTTTTTGGAACCCAGTGTAATTAACATAAAAGTCCCAAACAGAAGTAGCGAGTAGCAACGTCCAAGTCGGATCCAGATGAACACGTTTACAGACGGCAGCACAACAAAAAGTGAAAGAACACACCTTGTGTTGAGGAGCCAGATGGTGCCGCTCTGTTGATGACTGAAAAACTCACAGCGGTCTCTACAATAACTTGAAACTGACAAAAGTACTCATGAATAAAAGTTTACTGAAAATAAGCCAGTGAAAATCACTTTTGTGTGGTTCAACACAAAAAATAAACTAATGGAACAAGCCTGAACAAAAACACAGCAGCTCATCGCTACCATCTGACCACATCAAGGCCAAAATGGGCTCCAGTGAGACAAAATACAATGGCGGAGCGAGCAGAAATGACTTCAGACTTTTGCAGCATAAAGGAACCCCGTGCTCCCCCTTCTCTCCCACCGTTTGCTGCACACTGCAGGTCAGCTGGCTGAATGAATGGTCTTTTCCCTGGCTTAAAAATAAAGACAGGTTTGGCTTTTAACAAGACTTACGATATGAGCATCGGAAAGGCAAAAATGAGCAACATATTTTGCAAAAAAAATGTTTTAAAAACCCATTTGAAGGGGTTTGCATAAGACTGGCATAATAATGTCATAAACATGACGCAGCACCTGTTATGAACATGGAGTCTTTATGTTTATGGCTGTTGTCATGAAGTGTCATTTGGCAAATAATGACACTTTTAATGCAACTTTTAGTACAACGTTGAATTAAAAGTGTCACTATTTACCGAATGACACTTCATGACAGCAGTCATAAACATTCATGAAGACTCCTTCATATTCATAACAGGTGTTATGTTTATGACAGCACTATGCTGTACACCCCAAAAACCTTCCCTGCATTTAATGTGTATGTATGAAAGTTAAAACAATATTTTCCGTGTAATAAATGTAAAGATGACTTTTGCTGCAGTCGTCATACTGCTTTCAATTTTTGGTTGTACATTTCAAATAAAAGATGAAGTGTGTGGATGTTTTGTGTGAATACTGTGATAACATGATTTATAGTTATTTTATCTATGGATGTTTTAGTGTCATGGCACATTTATTATCTCACGCCTGCAGTCCAGTACTGATGTAAGGGTTGTACATCGTTAGTCTGCTGCTGCCAACATAAATCCTCAGACACCAGTGCCACCAGTAACACTTTATTTTTTACAAGTTCAGCCCACCTCAGTATTCCCCACAGATCTGAAGTCGGTGATTTACAGAAAGGTTAAGTTAAAACCTCACAATGCAGCAACCAGCACATCATTAGGAAAACCTAAAGCAGCCAGAGGTTTACACACCAAATAAAGACACATTTTCTTCCCCCACTGTGTGAAGTTAAATCAGACTAACCTTCTCTTGCTTTAGATGGAAATAATTACAAAAATGATTTCCATCTCCTAAATGCCACAATAACAGGAGAATGAAACAGATTTATTTATTAATATCTTTGAAATCAGATGTTTACATACAGAATGATTACCATCTCTTCAAACAACAAGGGAAAGCCCAGATGATGATGATGATGTCATGTCTTTGGAGACTTTATTTGGAGGAAAAAAAGCCTCTACACTGTTCTACCTGAAGTACGGGGGAGGCAGCATCATGTGGTGGGGCCGTTTCGATGAAGGAGGAACTGGTGCGCTTCATAAAATATTGGCATTATGAATAAAGAACATTATGTAAAAACCTTAAAGACCAGCCAGGAAGCTAAAGCTCCAAATGGACAATAACCCGAAGCATTTGGCCAAAGTGGCTTAAGGACGACAAAGTCAGTGTTTTGGTGTGACCATCAGAACTCCAGTAAACTACTGTGAGAAACCTCAGAGAGGAAACACAAGAGGTTTGACCCAAGTCATACACTCAAAATATGATTTTGAATTGTATGACGGAAATGTAAACTTCTGAATATGAAGAAAATGACAAAATAATCTCTAACAACGTTTACCTCACTTTGTTCGCTGGCAATTATCAAGTAGAAATGTGGTGATTCTGAGTAAGAGATCTTTGATCTGATTTAACTTCAGACTGTGGGAAAATTAAAAATGTGTCTTTTTATCTCCTGGTTTCAACTGAAGTGTTCAGTTCACCACGGGCAGCAGATCAGCAGACTGCACAGGCTTCAGGTTAAAAACACGTCTACAGCCGTTTCACATGTGCTACATCATGTCCCAGAGGGGCTAATAAAGTCAACACAAACGTATTAACATTAAACATGCTAAATAGAGCAGCACATTTTCACCAAGGCAACAGCTGCTGGTTCATCTTCTAGTCACCTGCTGTAGCCTTGACTACCAGACCAAAGCAGTTTAGTCCCCAGGACAAAAGGTTTGATTTGGGAGCTTTGGGGATGCAAAAACCTGATTTACAAGATGCTAACAGCTAGCAAGAGAGTTTCAATTATTGTGAAATAAGCTGTTTGCAAAACAAAAACTATTAGTTTTAAAGTGACATGTCAGTCCCTCGCTGCCTTCTGCTACACAATAAAAGCTTAGCCAGAGCTCTTAGTGCTGCCATAATTAAATAGCTTTACTGACAACTCATTGAAAAACAGTGTTACAGTCAGAAATGTCATCAATAAAACCATTAAAAGTTGTTTCTACCTACATTATCGCCACCACTGAGGCACGGTTTACACCTGCCTGTTAAAGTTCTGCATGCCAAACTGGGACGTCACGTCTGACTGCTGAGTTACCACTGACTATGCATTTAATACCATCTCTCTCATTGCCTTGATCCTGCAGTGTGTCACCACGGCAGCAGCTGTTGCCTCGTACTCCAGCCTGATTAGCTGGTACACCGGTTATCAAAGAAGGATATAAAAAACATGCCGACGCTTGCCATTTCCTCAGCTTGTTTGCTTGTTGATAATGAGGAAGCTCAGGTGCAGAGCTGTGCAGCCTCCCTGTATGTCTGCCTGTTCCAAGCCTCTCCTCCAGTAAGCGTACTCTCCCAGTGGAAACAGACCAGTTCGTGTAGAAAGTCTTCCACACCAGACAGGTGATGTTTTTACAGCAGGCGGCTCCTTCAGCAGGACGATCCCTGCAAATCCTGTGTCTTCTGCACAGGATTTGCTTTGATCATTCCAAGAAGGAGTCGGTTAGTCATCAGCGGAGATAATCTCAGCTCCCATCACATAAATCTAACTTCACTTTTGTAGATGGACTCCGAACCGTTTTCAATACGTCTCACCCAAATGCAGAATCCTGACAAAACGCAGCTTCACAGTTCTTAAGAAAAAAGAGCAAGTTTTCACAATGTCTCCACTAAAGAAGCTAAAATAGTTTTAAATTGTTGTGTAACATGGAGCAAAACCGCAGGGAAAAGTCCAAACGTTTACCGTCAGATTCACGGTTGACCAGTGACAGATCACAGTTCTCTGGAGTTTTGACACGCTGATCCCAATTTCAATCCCAAATTGCTGCTGTTGCACTTTTTCTACCCTCCCTGTCATCACGAGTCATTATTTAAATTAGCAGAGTCTGCATCAAGCTGTGACATTTTTTTTTACCATTTTTAGCAACTTGGATTAGGAATTAGCACCAGTTATTGTAGACATGAACGGAATGTTGTAGAGAAGTCCAGAGAAAAACTCTACGGCTTTAATATTTACAACGGACCCTGAAAACTCAAAAAGATAAACGGAAACCATTTGCTTGTTCTCAGTTCAACCCGTCTGCTGAACATCTGTCCCTCTATGCAGACACTGATGAATTGTAAAAAAACACTGTTTCCTTTTAAGTAGCTTCTTCCACCTCTGTGCTTCCTCACTCTTCACAGAGACTGAGATCAACTTATTTTGAGTTCTTACCACAAGTAACAGCCTCCACATCAAAAAGTGTCTGTTTTAGCAACGCCTCAAGGTGCATTTACTGAACCTAAAAAGACGTAGTTTTTTAGGCAGCCACTGGTCAGATGAAAACCATCCGACTCTGAGAATCACCAGCTGATTTCTTGGTGAATCTCCAGTAATTATTTCACCAAAACGTGAAGCGGGTGGTTAGCAGCTCACAGAGGTGAGAAATGTTCTCAAACTGTTTATTCCTATTATTGACCTCATGGTAAACTAGTGAAACACTAAGGTATTTAAGTTCTTTTTTTTCTGTCTCAGAAGCTGGAACCAAAAAAATATTTAATCCTTTTACAAACAAATCTCTGAAACAACTCAGAGATTCTGAGCTCCTCAACCACTGACTCACTCGATAACACACCAGGAATGTGTTTGTGTGCTGGTGGAGGTCACTTCGCCTGGGAGAGTTGGTCCTTTAGTACCTTGCCTGGTCTCTACCGACTGCAGCCGCTACGAGACATAAAGCGAACAGCCAATCGGGAGAGAGGAGCAAGTCTGGGCAGTGCCAGGTCAATCGATCAAACGTTAATTACGACGTCATCGTCTTCGTCCCGTAGCTCATCAACTGGTCCGTTTGCTAAATCTCCTCTTCTTCCCACAGAGCCCACCTCCTCGGCTTCCTCGCCGATGGCTCCACAGGGGCCTACGATGTACCTGTAGTCCCCTCCGATGGCCAGCGCGGCCCCAGAGCCCACCATGAGCCAGTCCTTCTCCTCGTCCTCTGCCCGGCGCTGCCAGGGGACGCTCCAGCTGGAACCCTCCGCTGCGGCCTCCGGTCCCAGGATCCGGGCCCCCACGGCTCCTTCCTCTCTGTCCGTCTCGCTGTTGTCCCCTTCCAGGTTGACGTAGAGCAAAGGCTCCTTCAGAGGGGCAGCAGGGGACAGGGCCAGGTGCAGCGCCTCCAGCTGAGAGACCAGCTGTGGGAAACTGGGACGGCATTTGGGGACTGGGCTCCAGCATCTGTGCATGATCTCATAACTAGTGGACAGAAGAAGAAGAAAAACAAAAACTGCTGAAATTCAGAAAATGCATTAGAAATGGCACAGTAAAAGCATTTTGAAACGCTAAAGTAGTAGTAGTAGTTAACTTTTATAAAATATATGTTTTTCACATATTTGTTAAAACTGTCACCATATTGTGACATGGTATGTATGAGACAGATAATATGTGAACTTTTCGGTCTCCTCCATCTCCTCTATGAGCTTCTATTTTCATCTGAAGAAATTTTCCGCTCCCGGTCAGAAACAACCAATCAGAGCCAACCTCATGTACTCCCTGCTTATTGTGCTGATGACAGAGAAACATCTTATCGTTACAGGAAAGTTATTTACACACCATCATTGGTGGCCATGCTAGCTAGCAGTAGCATTCACAACAGGCTATGCTAGATGAAGAGTAGCAGAGAGAAAGGGAGAGGGAAGGAATCAGCAGCGCCACACGGAGGGTGATTGACAGCGCTCAGATCCTTCTCCTAACTTGATTGGTTATTTCTAGTTCGTACTGGCAGAAAGCATTTATTCACAGATCGTCCGTCTCATACCAACAAACATGTAAAAAAAAGGGGGTGAAATGTGTCAAAGAAAGTTCACCTCTAACACCGTATATGATACATCATAAACTTAAATATTCTCAACGTATGTTGGTGTGTAAAGACTCACATGTCCTCTCTGCAGTCTGCAGGTTTCTTCAGACGCTCTCCTTTGATCAGGAACTCATAGATCTCAGAGTTTTCCACTCCAGGATATGGAGTCTGACCCCGGGTCATGATCTCCCACATTGTTACACCAAACGCCCACTGAAACAAATACAGTTAAATAAATACATCTGCATAAAACCACAGTTAAACCATAAGTTAATAAGTTAGCCTTTTGCTAACTTATTAACTTGATAGCAAGTGTTGATAACAATGTGTGTGTATGTGTGTGTGAGTACCACATCGCTCTGAGTGGTGTACACATTGTCTGCCAAGCTCTCTAGAGCGATCCACTTGACAGGCAGTTTGGAAACAGAGCCCTGACGGTAATAATCTCCACTATAGATCTTCTTAGAGAGCCCGAAGTCTGCCACACACACAGACATGTTCTCGTTCAACCTGTAACACACACACACATGCATGCAGTCATATTTTCATGACTTGTGGGGACTTTACATCAACTTCCATTCATTTTCTACAGCCTAACCCAACCCTAACCATCGCAGACCTAACCCCAAAACAGCATTTCCCCTCATGGGGACCAGGAAATGTCCCCGTAACCCCACAATGTAGTCAGAAATAGGTCCCCACAAGGATATAAAAACCTGGTTCACACACACGCACACGCTATAAAATACTTCTGTTCATCTTTTACCCTTTTTTTGAAGTTGTCCTGGCTGGTTCGCCACATTTTTTTCAACTCAATAAATGAGGAGTTTATTAAAACTAAAGTTATGTCAGAGTGACTGCATTTCAAATTGATATTGCAATTGCTTAAGCCACGACAGCAGCAACACCAAATTCAAACCAAGGAAGAAAGAAAAAAAAAAGTAGTCCTGCTTTTCTTTTACTTCTCTACCTTTCCACAGACGAAAGATGGAGTGATCCACTGCTTTTTAACTTGAATCCATTTTTAAGGTGATAAAGATCATAAAATTATCAAAAAATATTTTAGGTCCAACTGAGACCAGCGTTTTCTACTGGAGTTGGTAAATGTCAGCTGCAGCTCGGAAAAGTGTTCTGACTGACATGCAGTTTCGGGCGGCCAGGTCTCTGTGGATGATGCTCTTGCTGCTCAGATACTCCATCCCCCGAGCGATGTCCAGCATGAACTGCACCAGAGTCTGGAGAGAGAGGTCCTGAAGCAGAGACACTATGTTGTCAGGAGTTTATCAGGCATCAGGTTCAAGCATGAAATTATTCATAACCAGTTGCTTACAAATGGCTCATCCCCCAAACGGGACAACAGCAGGAAGGTGTGCAGATCCCCGTGCTTCATAAACGGCAGGACCACCATTGGGATTGGCAGCCGCTGGCCAGGACGCCGGTGCAGACTCACTCCTGTTGCACAGAACAGACTGTAAATTGGGTTTTCTGACAGCTTGTTGAAGCATTCTGTGTGTTTTGCTAGTGTGTCACCAATGAGCTTGATGACATTGGGATGGTGGAAGTCCTTCATATACGCAGCCTCCTTTAGACACTGTTCAATGTCACCTGAAGAGGTGATGTCAGCTGTACAAGAAAACACACACGTTTACATGCAGCAACGTTTTGACCCCCCACTTCTTTGACATGTCACAGACACTCTGGCCAACATGATTGTTGAAGTTTGGAAGAAAGTAGATAATGAAAGAATGGGAAAGCCTCACTCAAATGTAAGCAGCAAATTTCCTGAGGTTTTGCCTAATAAATTTGGTGGCACTTTGGCCAAGTTACTTCAACACATCCTCAATTTGGAAAACACTTCCACATTCCCCACTCACCGCAAAGGATTCTCTTTGTCTGTCAGTCTTGAAATACCATCTGAAAACTCTGCTATTCAAACAAGCATTTCCACTTGGAATAATCAATACTCTCTTTCTTATGTTCTTTTTTTCTATTTGGAAAAATGGGAAATAGAAATCCCATGATGACTCACATTTCAGCACTTTGACAGCCACCTTCTGTATCGATGAGTCATCAGTCTTCAGAATGGCTTCACGCACTGAGCCAAACTCACCTGCAAAGGTTAACAAGCATCCAGCTTCTGTATCACGTCATTCCATTTCTTCACTCAGTTCATGAATTTTCCTATCTACTCAACAGAATTTCTAATTTGTTAAAGGATTTCTTGTTAATATTTTTTTTTTACTGGTCTTAAAACTAATATATTTAAACATATTTGTTGAATTTGATATTTTTAGAACACAAATTCTTTTTAGGATACAGTATTTTTTTTTCTTCATGTTTTGACTGCTATATTAACTTGCAGTCAGTAGATGGCAGCAGTGCTCAAATTAATCAACAGTCAACCTGTTGAACCCAGTAGAAGAAGTAGCCTACACACAGAGTACACAGCTAACGGAGGAGAAGAGCTGGAGAAGTTTGTGACGGCACAAAAAATAAATAAAATAAATAAAAATAAAAAAAAGCGGCGGCAGAAGCTAGAAATGCAAATGTAACGGAGTATTAGGGCAAGAACACTAAAATATTTTATTTCTTACTAACAAATATTAAGGTAATAATATTAGCAGAAAAAAGATGAAACGATTCTGGTGTTGCTTTACCAAACCAAATACTGGGTCGGGTCCCTCCTGACTGGTTTATGTGGTGGCGTTACCTTTTCCCAGCATGTGGCCCAGAGTAAGACGTCTCTCTGAAATCAACACATCCTGCAGCTTGTTCTTCAGCTCACTGCTGATGCACAGACTGTCCACTGAAGGAAGAAACACAGTCAAATGTAAACCCAACCTGTGATTATCCACTCAGTTTCTACACTGTTACATTTCAACTTATCTCGTTTGTGAACAGAGGAGAGAAAGGAGAACTAAGACATTATAAATGAGTAATCATCACATTGCTTCAATCAAATATTCACTTCTTACAGAATTAATCTGGTTTTAGTTGTTTTGTTGCCACATTTAAAGGTTAAGAAAATGTTAATATCAGACAAAGATAACTTAAGTAAATACAAAAAGAGGTTTCTGAAGGATGAAAGAAGCCGACCTGGCTTTATATCAAAAAGTCTTCACCTTCCTTGTTTAACCATGAATAATGTGTAATTAACCACTTTTCTGCTCATTCAGTTTTCCATCTCATTGCTGCTAAAACCGCAGAATCACAAAATCACTTCAACAGAATCCAAAAACAATAAGCAACACATCATGTCCCATCTGAAGAAATTCAAAAACAGATCAGAAATTAACTCCCTGACATCAATCAGTCTGGAAAGGTTTATAGAGACTCATCTTAGGCTTTGCGACTACAGAGAACCAGCATCCACTGATGGAGAAAACATGGAGCAGTGGTGAACGCTTCACCAAAATTACTGCAAGAGAGTGACCTTCTGCAACAGGGCAAGAAGTCCAAGTCCACTTCTGAATGACGCAGACCACCTCAGAGATACCTTGGGCTACAGTTCATGCAGCAAGATCCCCAAGTGTGATGCGAGACCCAAAATTGCCTGGGGCGTTAGAGGCCTACAGGACGCCACCATCAACGTATCGGGCGCTAACGGCTAGCTACAACTCCTGATTGCCAGGGTTACGTAGCTGGGCTCTGAAGAGCGGCTGCTGATCTGAAGAATGACGGTGACGGCGTTATTTACCAACATGTATGGTTAGAGGCGTGTTCAGGATCTATCTCTACTAGAAAGATGGTTATTTTCCACATACACAACAAAAAATTCATCAAATCATTTCATGTTTGAAAGAAGAAAACAATATTCATATGTCAGTAAATTCTGATTTTGATCTGAAACAGAAAAATGAAGTCTATTGGCGTCCCAGCTAGCTAGCAAATGCCCGACAGCAAATGCCCCTTAAACATGTACTGTTTAAAGGGGCAAATGTTCAAGGGGGCAAATACTTTTCCACAGCAGTATCATTAGTAAAGAGACGTTAAATGTCTGTACCAGCTCTGAGCAGAAGACTGTGCTGGAGGAAACCGTTCACTCACAGGTGGACTCGTGCAGATCAGCCACGTTTCTGCTGAACGACCGAGCTGCGGTGAAGAACACCGAACTCTCTGGGCCAGGAGCTTTAAAGGCCGAACTGCAAACAGACAACGCAAAAATGAGATCAACTCTCTTCCTCTGTGTGTTCAGATTCAAACAAGACATCTCACTCACTCATTCACACACACACACACACACGCACGCACACACACACACATCAGGCATCATACCCAAACTTTGTTTCCTTCTCTCTGCGCTGAGCTGCGATGGTGAGCAGCAGCCCAACGATGGTGGCCACCAGCAGGCCGAGCAGCAGCCCCACCCACATGCGGCTCCGCTGCAGCTGGACAGGAGCTGATGGCAGAATCAGTCCAGTTTAAAACAGAAAGGAACAGAATAATCCTTCACGATAATAATTAAAATCTACTCTCTTAAATAAACACAAATCCAACAGGAAATCATATATAGTAAGGAAGGTTATTATAGTTAACTAAGGAAATTACAAAAACGATAATCAATGGGGGGCGAAACTATAACTGGAACTATATTGTGTGTTTATAAAACTAAAAAAAAACGAAAATGTAAATATGAAATCCTTTGTTTTTGTATTTATGAATCTATTTATTTGCATTTCAAACTGATGTGAAATAATAATTCCCCCCCCACACACAAGCAGTTTACGTCAGCTGTCAGCAAATTATGCTACTCCATATGTTACGCTAGTCCACAAAATATTAACAGCAAAGGTTGGGAGAAAACACCAGAGTCAGTTGGTTGTTTAACAATAACTGAACATTTTTTTGAAAATGGTTTCTTCGGTTTAGTATTCATTACCCAATCTATGTATACATCATCACCGTACAGTACTTTGACCTTTTGAAAATCTGCACCTTAAAATTAACCAATGTATGAAAAAATGAAATCTAGTACTATAGATAATACAACTAAACAAAAACGACAACAATATTTAACTAATAAAAAGTAGCAAACGTACTTTAAAAACTAACTGAATCAGACAAACTGAACTGTACTGAGAAAAACAAAACTAAAGCGATCCTGATAGGAAGCAAACATCTGTTTAACAGGAGGTCATTCTGCTGCCTGAGAGGAAGCATCCATCAGATAAATACCGCCTTGGTTAAACCGGCTACCTGAGGCAGGCATCACCAGCACCGGCGGGCTCCAGGGTCCACAGCCAACCGCGGTGCAGGCTGCCACCTGGATGGAGGCGTTGAAGAAACGGGCTGCGTCTAACATCGGAGTAGAGTTCTCCTTAAACAGCAGAGGTTCCTGGAGACACATAGTTGGAGATATGAGGAACTTTAGCTGGTTCTGGGCCTGCTAGGACAGAACAGAACTCTGCATCAGACCCTGACTGCCCTCCAGGCCATGCAGGTTGATGGCAGCGACAGAGAGCTGCTGCTTGAGTCTGTCCTGATTGCATCCTCTCTGATCTGTAATAAAAACACCTCCAGTTCCCTCTGACTCCAAGAAATACTTACACATCACACCTGGCTTATTACGGATTAACTAAACAGCTTTAACAGCAGCAAGCAGAAACACATTTAGTAAAATCAGAATAAGAAGTAAAAATGCTAACACTTTATCTGAGGGGGTGTGCATAATGCTGACATGACTGTCATAAACATGACATAACATCTGTCATGAACATGAAGGAGTCTTTATGAATGTTTATGACTGTTATCATGAAGTGTCATTCGGTAAATAATGACACTTTTAATGCAAATATGACTTTTCATTGACTTTTAATGTAAATTTTAATGCAACTTTGCATACAAATGTAGTTATTTACCAAATAATGCTCAAAAAAAAAAAACCTGACTGGTGTGTGTCCAGTCCTATTCTTCCATTGTAAGGTAAGGTCATTTCATTTGCATAGCATATTTTCAGCAACAGGACAGTTCAAAGTGATTTACATAAATTAGAAGGAAATACAAACAAAACAATAAACCAAAGGAAAGAGTAAAAAGAAAATAAAACACAAAAGTATAAATGAGGTCTTGGTTCTCCATTGTAGACAGAACATCAATGATTTTACTATACATTAAAGCTGCTGTATGTAACCTTTATATAATTGTTTTGAATGTTATGAAACATAATCAAAAAAAAAAAATTAAGCTCCTCTGGTTTCTCCCAGTGCTAACTAGAAACAACCAATCAGAGCCAGGAGGCGGGTCTTAGCGCTGTCAATCATTCCAGTGTATTATCTGTCTTATATTAAATTGCCATGACATGGTGACACAACATATTAATTATAAAAGTTACATAGTGCAGCTCTAAATGTTGAAGAAATGCTGAAAACAAACCATGAGGTGGTGGAGTCATGGCCGGTGTGCTGTGCTATGACGGAGCGTTCACCTGAGGTTCTCCTCCATGAGTCCACTGCAGCTTGTAGGCCAGCAGTTTCCCCTGCAGCTCATCCTCCTTCAGCCTGGCCCACTGCAGAGACAGCTTCTGCCCTGACAGCTCAAAGCTCAGGTTCCTGGGGGCCACAGAGGGCACTGCAGACAGGGCCACACAGTTCAGTCAGCACCAGCGCCATTTCTTCTTTAACATCGTTACAATCTCAGCTGCCATGTTGGCGGAACAATCCAAAGCTGAAATTGTCAGCACGATTCTGGCTGGACACAGTATTCTGGATTTTTCCAATTTTATAAATCACAACTTTTTTAAATCTGACTTTTTAAATGTTTAAACAAAATTGACTTGCACCTGAACCACGAAGCAACTGTATGCAGAGACTGCAGGGCAACAGCAGAGCTACCAGAACGACTCTCTCTCTCTCCCTGTCAGTTTAAAGTCTATAACCAGCTTCAATATGTGCAAAAAAAAACCCAAACTAAACTCTGGTCATTTCATCCAGAAGCTAATATTTCTTTTTTATTGTCATGTTTTTAATTTCTTTCCTTTATGTGCATGATTTTGATAACATTGGGACGGTATAAATTTTGCTGGACAATAAATTCTCCCACAAGTTATTGCCATAAACGATAACATGGTTATGAGACCATATTGCTTATTGCAACTGGCCTACGTGTCGTCACCGTCATTTGTTGCCAAAAGTGATTTGTGTTTTCCTAACATGATGATATGTTGTCAATATCACGTTTAATTATTTTACTTCCTGTTTAGAAACAAGCCTCTACACTATAAGCACCATGATACAGGCCTGGGAATGCTGCTTTGTTCAGTCTGTCTATGCTACTGTGTGTCTGTCTCTATCAAATACTCCGAATAATAAATAACATGTAGGTCCATATTCCTGCAGGTGGCGCTAAAATCACTTTAGCCGGCCCTTATAAATGGATTGAGGCCACAAACAAAAGCTCATTGTACAGAGAGGCCTGGAATCCACTGGAGTAGGTCCAGCTGGACCAGTGCGCACACACACGCACACACATATACACACACAAACAAACAAACACCCACCACCCAGAGGGTTCAGCTCTAAGCAAGGGACCAGCAGCTCCAGTGTTTACTGATGAAACTCTGCAGCAGGCCCTGAGCTCAACATCTGGCTGTGAGCAGCAACCAGCTGAAACACACATCCACCATCAGCTTCTTCACCTGACTCCGGGGTGATGAAGGTCAGCCACGGGGAAAACGGGGAGGCTCCCACCTCGTTCGCACAGGAGACCCTCAGGCTGTAGTTGGAGTGACTCCTCAGGCCCGTTAACGTGTGGAAGTGAGGAGGAACCTGCACCTCCTGCTGGGGGAGGTTCCACCGGCGCCCCGACAACCGCACCATCTGCAGAGGAGGAGCAGGGGCAGCTGCACAACCGCTGACAATGTGCCTCTACCTTTCTGTGTGTGCATGTGTGTGTGTGTGTGTTTTACCTGAATCACACAGGTGGACAGTTCGGAGTAACCCATGAATCCTGGTTTCCATGACAGTGTAACGTTGTCTGTAATCCTGAGAAGCTGCAGGTCCACCGGAGCTGCTGGCAACACTTCAGCAGACAGACAGAGAGGCTGATTGGTGCGTCAAGTTTATTTATATGGAACATTTCAGCAACAAGGCAGTTAAAGGAGATTCATATATAAAAAAGACTTTCATTATGGTTATGTACGTAAAAGTTATGTCTCTTGAAAATAGTACCCTCTTGTTCCCTCTTTGTGTTCTGTTTTTGTTTTGTTGTAAATGTAAATGGTAAAAAGAAGGAATTTTGTAATTGATCACAGGCTGAAACTGTGACCTTGAGGTGGAATCAAGCTTTTGTAATCTTCTCAATGCTTCAAAAATAAGGAATGAAAAAATATATATCAGTCATCAGTTATGAAACAAGCAACAAACAATACATTTAGTCAAATACAATCAAAATCATCAGGCAAATACACAACCAATAAGCTGATTGATGTTCCAGTTCCTGCAGATCAAAGCAACTCTAAACAGGTGAGTTTTAAGTCTTGATTTAAGGGACTCGGTGTTTCAGCTGTTCTGCAGTTTTCTGGAAGTTTCTTCCAGATTAGTGGAGCATAAGAACTGAATCCGTGTTTGGTTCTGGTTCTGGATGCAGAGCAGAACCAGAACCAGAAGACCTGAGAGGTTCTGGAAGGTTGAAACGACAACAGTAGATCTTTAATGTATTGTGGTGCTAAGCTGCTCAGTGATTTATAAACTAACATCAGTTTTTTAAAGTCTATTCTCTCAGTGAAGGACTTCAGAACTGGGTGATGTTCTCTATCTGCCAGCAGCAGCGTTCTGATTGATTTTTTTAGGCAGACCTATGGAAACACTGTTGGAGTAATCAATGCGACTAAATTTAAACTAAATTTAAACCTGAGTTTCACCTTGGTGAAACTCAGGTTCACTGAGTTTCTTTAGATCTTGCTGAGACATTCTTTTAATCCTGGATATGTTCTTCTGGTGACAGAAGGTAAACTTTTTTCAGGACAGAGTTCATCACTACAGCCAGATTTGGTGCAGGACACACCTTTAATGTGGACGGTTCCGGTTCTGGACACAGAGATTCCTCTGGAGTTCTTCGCTTCGCAGTAAAACTTGATGCTGCTGTTCACACCTGCATCCACACCCACACATACACACACACACACACAGGACAGGAAAGACCTGGAGTTTTAACAGCAGCTGAAGGAAAATGAGGTGAGCTTTTCACATTTTATTTTTATAAAAAAAAAAAAAAATCTGAAATGTGCGGTGTGAATCTGTATTCAGTCCACCTCTCCTGAGTATTTTATGGAAGAACTCTTTGCTGCAGTCATCAGTTATGGGGAATCTGTCTTTCCCCAGTTTCTCAGCTCAGTTTAGGTTTGGACTTTGACTAGGCCTTTTCAGCTCATGCATGTCATATTTTTCCATGAGAGTACGTTTTGATATAACCTCTTCTATTACAGCTCTGGCTGCATCTACTATTTGAAGGATTTTGAATTAATATGAGTTACAACAACATTTAATTAAATAAAATTGCTTAGAGCTGCAAATGTCACATGATCTGTTGAAAAAAAAAAAAAAGATGGTAGCACTTTGACAGGGTGTGCATAAGACTGACATGACACTGACATAAACATGAAGGAGTCTTTATGAATGTCTGTGACTGTTGTCACAAAGTGTCATCCGGTAAATAATGACACTTCAATACAAAGTTGGCACTTTTAATGGACTTTCAATACAACTTTTAGAGCAACTTTGCTTTAAAACTGTCACTCCTTACTGAATTCATAAAGACTCCTTCATGTTCATAACAGGTGTCATGTCCAAAGAGCCACTTGTTCCACTAGCAGTCGGCCAGATGGTTTGTGTATGCATTTATCTTGCCACAACACACGATGTGACACATAAATGGATTATTGAAAACTTCAGACAGAACTTCTATGTGAAGCCAATCTGAGCTGCAGGGACCCACAGCGTCATCCCTGATGGGTCCCTCGGTCTGCATGATGCTGTTTGCTCTCTAATGTTCTCTACAGAATCTCTTAGGCCAGAAGCAGAAGAGTAAAGACTCAGATTAAGTAACACAAAGCAGAAGTCTGACTACAATTAGGTTCTGAAGGCAACTGGTAATACTGGAATTTACTGAATAAATAAAGGTGAGTAGGAGTGCGAGTCAGACTTTTCAGCTCTGTATTTGTGAAGGATTTTACTAAAACTTAGTGCTGTTTGATACATAAAAGGCCAATAAAATAAGCTGAAGTTTGTGGTTGCAAATGTATTTAGTGAGTGTGTAAGGCCCTGTCATTACAATCTACATCAACAGGCAGGATCAGTTCAGATGTCAATGTCCCAACATGCCTTACTGACAGGAAATACTCTGGGTGTGTGTGTGTGTCACTTTGTTTGTAAATCATTGACAGGTCCAGGAAAGAGAAGTGTATCGAAGCCTGTTTTTTCCAAGCTGCTTGGAGTGTGGAGCATGTGACACATCAAATTAGAAATGTTCAATTCTAAAAGGACAGAAAGAGCAACTGAAATTCCAAGATCCTGCCTCAACTTCAAACTGAAACACTTTCCAGTCTTTTATTTTGAAGTTCTTATGTGGAGCTCTGTATTACAGAAGTGACCTTCAGATTAAAACCAGTCCACCTGACTCACGGCATGAGCTTTTTTGAGTCCAGTTCTAGGAGGTAGATATGCAGTCATGGCATATTTAGGACCCTCAGAACCTTCACTGCTCTGAAGGTTCACTGTTGTTTAACTATCATGCAGAATGATTAGAAGCAGATGAATTCGTTGCAGAGTTTAGTTTAAACTATTTAGAGTAAAAAGCCGTTTCTTCAGGAGGAAGACTTCCTGTTTGAACCCCCACTCCATCTGTCTTAGTCATTTTCTCCTTGGGCAAGAAACTTCAGCCATGTTGCCTGCTGGTGGTAGTCAGAGGGCCCCATAGTAGCCATGGCTACCATAAGTGTACGAATGTGTGAATGATTGATTAATTGTAGTGTGAAGCGCTTTTGAGTCCCGGGACTTGATAAAGCACTTTACAAGTGAAGCCATTTTCCAGATTCTCCTCCCTAAACCAACCTTTTCATATCGGTAACCAACTTAATCCTAGAATCGACTAGACCGATTCTATTGGCTACTTCTGGTATGATAGCAGACGCTGCAGTAAAGCGGTTTGTGTTGGTATGCAGTGCTCTGTATTATCAAAGCAACCGGTTTAGCCAAACTTCTGGTACAAACCTGCAGACATTTCCATTAGAAGCCAGGATTTGCCTGGACATGCCTACGTGTTGCACTGTTCACTGCTACACCATTAACCAGATGGAAGCAAAGCTGTGGCTTCAGCAGGCGCATGTTGAACATGCACCCACAGGGAACCTGGACTATTATTGCAATCGGTCAATTCATTTCCATCAGAAGCTCTCGGGGTCCAAAGACTCCATCTTCATGCTGATTGGTTGTTTTCTAATTTAACCAGATTAAATCCCTTTCTGTCCTACCATCCCAGACACTAACATGTAAAACCCTACTGGAGTTTTGGTCAGGACAGACCAAGATGGTGCCTTTTCAGGAACAAACACAAGAAGGATTTTCACCCAAGCAGAGGTTCTGACCTGGGACATGGAGGACAGAGGGGGATTGTTGGGGTCCTCCCTCCTGGACTCCTCCCAGCCACCACAGCACCTCCACAGGCTCAGGGGGGCCGACAGCAGCACAAGAGAGGTTAAAAGGGATGCTGGGGAACGTCGCCACATCCTGAGGTTCCTGGATGAAGTGAGGGACGCCTGTGGAGGAGGACGACCACCAGGGGACTGAGCAGGAGCAAACGCAGAGACAGATTTACTACGGCGGTGTGTTTACGGCCTTACCTTCAACTGTTATCCAGGCTCGTTGAGAGGAGAAGATCTGACCGTGGGACTCCACCACACACCAGTACTGACCAGCATCCTGCTGCTGGACCGACTTCACACTGCAACCACAAGGTAGAACGTCACAACCATGGATTTTTTTAATAATTTATCATTATTATTTATAATATTTATTATCATTAATGATAATACTGGGCAAAGAAGGGATAGAACCAGCTACCCACCGATTGCGGGACAAACTCCTTCAACCGTCATCATCATCGTCATTTCATCCATCATTGTTTCTTTTCTCTGACAGAAAATCTTATACTGGACACCATACAGGAGTTTATGGTCAACCCGGTGACCATGCTAGGTGCCCAGCTTCTGTCGCTACAAAACAAGGTTTATATGCGCAAATCTCCAACCATGGAGCTGTGTATTACAGCCAAGTATCTCTACTGTGTCTCATCTGTTCTACAAGACTGGTTGATCAGATGCCACTGTTGTCTGCATCAGTAGCGATGGACCTTTCCAACAAGTCAGGCTTGTCTTACGCGTACTGCCATTATTTTTAATCTTTAACATAAGTGCACCATGTGCTACCTGAGATGGAGTACTTAGGTTTTCTTGCGATTTATTTGAGAATTGCGCACTATCCTACGCAATTCTGCTTGATTCTCGTCTCCCTTCAGTGCACTGTATGTACGTCACGGCCAACAGAGGCCACGCCTCCAGGAAGTAGTCGCTTCTCCAGACCCTCTGAACCAAAGCCAAGTACAAGCGGCTGGATTTTACCAGGCTAGGCTGGGATGTCCTCTCCTTGGAATATTGCCAATAATGTTTACTATTCATGAATAATGTCTCTCTGTGGAATGATGGACTTCGGATTGTTTGGAAATTGCTTTATAGCTACTTTATCGATTTATGGGAGTACTACCATAAGCTCTACATTGATGTTTTCCACCTTGGCCTTGTAGTGTGTATGTAGCTGTTCTCCCTATTGATGGTCAGGTGATCAAGTACATTTAACTATACACTTTTAATGACAGTGTGAGTAACGTTTTGGATGTTTATGTACATTTCACTTTAGTTGCAAATAACAGAACCAACTAAAAGTCGTATTGTTTTTACTGTTCCCCAAAATGCAACCCCCAAAGCATTCTCTTTCTTTTGACTGTCTAATCTTAAAGGAAATATCAAAAGAATCAGATCAAAGAATACTTTATGCTTACGGAAAGACTATGAACATTTTCTTGCTTGTAAGTAGGAAGTAATCAGTAGAAAGTGACTGAATTTCCTCACTTCAGATAAAAACTAAAGAAGGTTGGATTTTCTGAGTGGCTCATGCAACTGCTTCTTTCTAAATGTTGGGATGGTTACATCAGGCCCTTTGCTCTGGGGAAGCGTTGGAACAGCGTACTGCTTCCCGAACCATTCTTCTGTATGTAATGGCTGCTGACAGAGCGGGACCACAAAGGTCTGAGCCGAGTGGCCCAGTGGGCCACAGTGTGCTGCCAAGCATGCTGTCCTGATTGAAATCTGCTTTCAGAGGGAGACAGAGTTCTGTGACAGGACCTCAGCACTCTGAATGAGAAATAACAACCACTTAAAATTAAACATGAGTGTATTTATTTCTTATTTGTCCAAGTCTTTTCTACTCTGCCTAATACCCAATGACATTAATTTTAAAAAAATCTGTCTTTCATTTCACTGGCATAGAATAAAACAGCGTTTAGTCAAGCAGATCCTGATTTAGAACCGAAAAAGTGACAGATTTATACAGAAATCCTGCAGCATGAGTTAAAACGCTGACTCCTTATGTCCTGCACTTCTCTGCTACTGCTGACCAATTGACGCAACAAATTCAGACAAAATGAAATCTTCTTAAAGTAGAAACTGCTAAGAACACAAAGCATCCACTATTTATTCACTTTTCCTTTTTGACTTGTAGTAAAAAGGACAACAAACATCCAGGGATTTTTACAGAAAAATCACCGGATGTGATTTTTCGCGTATGCACTAAAAGCAAACGAGTGCAATCCATTTTAGATAAAACGTTTTGGTGTTAGGATGAGGTGGTGGTTTTTGGCCGTGTCAAAATCGATGTATTTCAATAGAAACACTTTTTTTGCATCACAACACGACGTTACCACTGGCACAAACTACGAAGAAGACAATGACAGGAAGTAGTAGGAGGATGACTTATCCAATTAACGAACTAAATAAAGTATGATTTAAATTGCGTTTCATATTTAGCGGAAACATAGTAATTGTGAAATTCCGTTTTTTTCGACATACGTGGAACGTTGACAAAGTTTGTGACGGAAACGCAGCTACTGACTCCTCTTGAATTAAAAAAAAAAATCCCAGCAGCTTACTGTCACAGACCGGTTCTGTGTGGTGTCCCAGTTTGGCCAAAACACTGAGCACTGGAAAGATAGCTGTCCTGACTGTGATGAAGACAGTTCAAACGATGCTAAGTCTTCACCGTAATCTAGAAACGTGTCACCTAGTTGGCAAAAAAAAACAAAAAAAAAACAGTAGCACAGTTTTGTGTTATCAGGGCATTAGAGGTTAAATTTTAATCTGCCCTTGAGAAGAGCGAGGAGGACAAAGTTTACAGGGAGGCGTGGGAGAAGTAGAATGATTAGTGTTAAAAACAAAAGAACGGCCCAGCCTCTATTTATGGCTGATCTGCTGTTTAGCCTTCAACAGAGCAGAAAAAACACCAGCAACATTCACAGACTCACTCAGAACCAGAGCTTACAGCTACAGGGAGAAAATCACTCCTAATCTACTGATTTGATTTGTTTCTTCATCCAGAGAAGGAAAATAAAGTGATGATGTTGTCTGGGAAACATCAGATTCCCTGAGGCACATTCAGACATCTTCTCTGCTTTTCAAAGCCGAAGCTTGAACCTGTTGCCACAGTGCTGTTTTCATTTTCACATTTTGTCGTAATAAACCCTCAAATTTCAATGCATTTGGTTGAATTTTTCTGTGAAAGATGAAAGTAAAGTAGTGGATAATTGTGAAGTAAGAGGATATAGGATTTTCAACATTTCTTTTACACATAAAACACTGAAAGGCTCATATGTGTTTTTTTCCACTCTGATTCCTCTCAATAAAAAGAAAAAGCACATTCATGTGGCAAAACTAGGAACTGATTCGTCTATCACATAAAAACAACATGAATGGCTGAAATGAGACAAAATTAGAAAAAGTTTAAAGGATGAACATGTTTTGTAATTAAATGCAGACAATATGGATAAATTTGCAATAGGGGTGCACTGATTTACCATCCAGCTGACTTATCGGTGCCCATTTCCTTAATTTTGAGACATCGGTGGTCGGACGATACTTGCGTGAAAAGCAAGTCTTATCCCCCGATTGTGTCTACCTCTGCCTACTGTTCTCTTCTGCTCTGCCTTTACAGAGGTTTGACTGACAGACCATGTCTGCATGTTTGCATTTGATAACAATTACCTCACTATTGCCAACTTGGCAAGCTACTTTCTATATTTAGCAACATTCAGAGAAGAGAAAAAAAATCGGTATCGGCCAAAATTGGAATCGGTAGATCGGGTTTCTTGGTAATCAGCAACCGCCAAGAAAACAACAATCGGTGCACCCCTAATTTGCAAGGCACAGTGAACTCAGCCATGATGGCGGATCTCAGTCATTTCCAGTGTGGTGCTGCAGGACCTATGGGACGTCTCCCAGTGCTGCTCTCCCAGGATGAGGAAGACCTGATCGGTGCTGTACAGCTTCTCCCCGTCCTTCATCCAGATGATGTCCGGTTCGGTCAGGCCTTCCACAGCGCAGCCCAGCCTCACCTCGTTCCCCTGAGACACCGTCTGATTGGACGGGTGTTTCGTGAAGAGCACGCCTGCAGAAGAGGGGGATACTTTCTAAACCACTCCAACACTAATATATATATATATATACATATATACATA
>CAEGAE010074670.1:0-21718 GCA_903067095.1 Girardinus metallicus
TATATATATATATATATGTACTGGTTTGCTAAGCACACCGGACAGAATTACTCTTACATAAGATGGACCTTACAGTATAATAATTACAATAAAAAATTATTCATTGCATTATCTCAACTACCTCTAGTTACTTTGCTATAGTATTAAGCTGTTTTAAATCACTTCTTACTAATACTCCTGATTATGGCCGACAGATAATAGAACTTTGTAGAAGTGACTTTGGGAAGGTGTTGGATGATGTGGAAAAGCACTGTATGATTCCTTAATGTTCAGCGTAAGCAGCCTTAGCGCTCTGCATCAGTGAGCCCCCCCTGCAGCTTTCGCGCTCCAGCATCTGATCACCGAGGCACACTCCGCACTAATCATATGGCGAGCTGTTTAGTGAAAACACAACGCCGCACATGTGTTTGTGTGTGTGTGGGGGTGTATATACGTGTGTTTGTGATATGAATGTTGTCTGAAGCTCACCCTGTGCAGATCCATGAGAGCTGTTTGTAAATGCCCACAGTGTGATGCGCTGCTTAGCGTGGTTAAACTGGATAATGCTTAATCTTTGGTGCTTCGTAGGAGCGCTCGAGATGCGGGAAGATGGTGGGCGGGAGGGTAAATGAAGTGTGGATGTGAGGAAGCGGATGGAGACGGGCTGAGCAGAGAGTGTGTGTGTGGGTGTGTGATTGAGGTGGGTGTGCCTTGTTTTCTCACTCTTTGCTCTGCAGGTCCACCGGTGAACGTGGCCATGGCTATCGAAGTGGCCAGCATCGATCACATCTCTGAGGCCAACATGGTAAACTAAAGAATATCTTCCGTCTTTCCACACCGACTTTTCAAATAACCACAAAAAACGGTTGTTTTCACCTAGACCAGAAGTTTTCTAGTTATTCCCAGATATTTCCTCTTCTTCATCAGCTGTGCCTGTTGTTGTCTGACTCACTCTGTGGAATAGCATTGAAGGAGTTTTGTGCACATCTGTGCATTGATTAAAGAGCATAAAATTGCATCTCGTTTTTTCATGGTTTACATTACAGTCTGTCAGTGGATTGGTTAAAAAAATTTTGCAATTCTAGTTAACTAAAACCACTATGACATTTGTTGTGGATGGTGAATCTGCTTTGTTCTTGACCTCTTGGCCTGAGATTAGCTGCTAGCTTTAATGGAGCCTCTAAAAACAAAAGACAGACACAGACAGTGTTATCTACTTTAATTAAAACATAAAGTGCTCATATGTGCAAATGCCACCTTTTGTTAAATGTTTTGAAATGCATCTTAAGGTTTTGGTACCACCATTATTTGTAATACAGGTTCATTAGTTTCCTTTTCTCAATTATTTTTATTGTTATTTTTCTGTTTTTACGTTACAGAACGTAAAAACAGAAACATTTGTACAAGAAATGTTTTTGTTTAAGCGTTTGAGAAGATCATTGCTTGGGTTGCAAAACAATCAGAAAAAAGATAAGAGGAATAATTAATTGTAGAAATCACACTAGAGTCGCACAATAATACATTTGAGCATTCACCCAAGTGCCAAAACCCAAACCAAAACTACTTCTGTAAGTCATTTTTTCATTTAATGGCATCTCAAGAATAGCAGAGATTCATTAATAATTACTGTATTCCACTTGAGGATGTTCTCTCTTTTTCTTAGCATACTGCTTTACTTTTATGATTTACTTCACTCATTTTTATTAATCCTCCCCTGTGCTTTCCTCTTGTGAAAAGTTTAAATAACTTGTTCAAAGAGGTCTAAACACACACAAATACAGTCATATGAGGAATAATAATTATATATGGGTATATAAAACATTTTCGTTGAGTACACTTCAGTTTTTAATTCATCTAGGTTTTTGATTAGTCCTAAGCTAAAGCATATCTCACGACAAAGGGAAATACATCACATTTAAAATATGTAAAACCCCACAATTGAATAATTTAGCTTTTTTTTCTTACCTTTTTTTTTAAAACACAAAGTTGATATTAAAAAAAAAAGTGTCTGCCATACCTTTCTGTTTGTGATGGTAGGAATACACCATGACAGTGTTCTTGCGGCAGAGTTGGCACGATGACCGCCTGTCCTACAATCACACCAACAAGACTCTGGGACTGGACAGCCGGTTTGTGGACAAGCTGTGGCTACCCGACACATTCATCGTCAACGCCAAATCTGCCTGGTTCCACGATGTGACGGTGGAGAACAAGCTGATCCGCCTGCAGCCCAACGGAGTCATTCTGTACAGCAGCCGGTAAAATAAAACAATAATAATAATAATAAAAAAAGAGTTCTTTGATTTCTCAGTCTGAACTCTGCCTTCTCTGTTGAATTCCTGCCTTTGATTTCTAGCATGCAGGTTGTGACTAGGATGAAGAAATGTTTTGTTTTGTCCCTAGAATCACTTCAACAGTAGCGTGCGACATGGATCTAACCAAGTACCCCATGGATGAACAGGAGTGTATGCTGGACTTAGAAAGCTGTAAGTTCAAGTCTACATGTCCTCGCAAAGGAAAAGAAATTCGGCATACCTCTATGTATTTTATTATGATTTTAGGTGATAAACTAACACAATGAAATGCTATAAAAAGTGTGCATTTGTACTTAGTAACTAATTGAGATAAATGCAAATTTGTAGTAATATGCGGCAGTCAAATCTCAACTGAAATACAATTTGTAAGACTTCAAAACTTGTCTGTAGACTTTCCTGCAAATTAGATTCAGCTTTAGCTGTTTTGCAAAAGCGTATGGGGAAAAAACATCAGACTAAAGACGTCTCTGACAGATTTGACCAGCTTAAAACCTTCAGTTGTAACCACAACCGAAATTGCGCTATAAAATATTCCCTCAGGGGGGCTTGAATCCAAATCCACACCAGATTTTTCAGAATGTTTGCAAAATAAAAGTTAGGAAACAACGCATGTCTTTCACGCACAACTTTTTTGTTAGTCTATCACACAAAAATAAACATAAAATCAACTGAAAGTTGCATCTGTAACTTGACAAAATGCAAAAAAAAAAAAAAAAAAAATTAAGATGAATGGATACAATTCTTCTTGTTTCTTAAAGAATGTAATCTTGTTCAAAGACCGTTGTTAGAAAAATAACACTTTTGGCCCTTGTCATTTTAAAATGCCTCACGCTAAGACAACCTCACATTTCATGCCTGTTGCCATGTGTTCCTTTTGTTCAAGATGGTTACTCCTCAGAGGACATTGTGTATCACTGGTCGGACAGTCAGAGGCACATTCATGGACTGGACAAACTGGAGCTCTCCCAGTTCACCATCACAGACTACCGCTTTGTCACAGAAATGATGAACTTCAAATCCGGTGAGCAGCTCTCCCGATTTCGTTCCATTGTCAAGGTTATGTCTGCCCTCTTGGTTTTTGGTGTCCTCGTGTCTGAAAACTCTGTCGAGCCTTTCAGAAGTCAGATTTTTTATTAAATTTTTTTCAAAACTCACTCACCATTGTGGTCATATTCAGTGCATAGAAGGAATAAATGAAGTCAGACTTGCTGCTGAGCTTTGAAGGAGATTTTAAAAGATGATAGGAGTTTCTACCAGGAAAATTCGGTCTGTAGCACTTTATGTCTGACAACTGCAAGTTATCCGACTCTGGGCTCCAGCCAGCAGACAAGCCTTCCCTATCAGCCCTGCTGCCTGCGAAGAACAATAGAGACTTTCCGCGACGGATAATTAATTCCTCCAGTTCTGCAATTAAATGAGGGTGTTTTGTTTTCTGTTTCCCAGCGGGACGTTTTCCAAGGCTCAGCCTTCGCTTCCAGCTGAGACGTAATAGAGGTGTCTACATCATCCAGTCTTACATGCCTTCCATACTGCTGGTTGCAATGTCTTGGGTGTCCTTTTGGATCAGCCAATCAGCAGTTCCAGCTCGGGTAACCCTAGGTTGGTGTAGAGGCCTATTTAATTCTTAAGCGTTAATTTGAGCTACAGTTTTGCTGATGTTTGTTTCTGGAACATCAGCTGGTGCACATGACATTTTTTTACTCCATGTTTTACAGCTTTACAAATCTGCAACAGAAAATCTGCAGCTATCTCAAGCCAGAGGAATGAAAAAAAAAAAGTGTGTTCTATGGCAATGTGTCACGGTCTTGTTGAATCTAAATCAATGTAGATTCAACAATGCGAATACAAATTTTGCTCAGTAATGTATGCATGTGGTTAATCTGGATTCTGTGTCATAACCCTAATACAATCAGTTAGGTGTATTAAGTGGGAGAAAAATGACAATTTTCAAAGTATTTTGCAAATAAAAATCTAAAAAAGTGTCCCATTTATTTGGTATTGAAGCCCCTGAGTAAACACTTTGCAGAGCCACCTTTCACTCCGACTGCAGCTGCACCTATTTTGGATTATGTCTTTACAAGCTTTGGACATTGTTCCCCCCCCCCCCCCCCGCAGACAAGCAGAAGCATAGTGAGGATAACAGAGTTTGGGAAGTTTAAAAAGTTTGCTTTATGTTACTTTTTAATGCATGTGGACAGCCTGTTCTCCAGGCCAGTGCCTCAAAAACTCAACATCTTAGCTTTAAATCTAAGTCTGTTTTTTTTGTTGTTTTTTTTCCAACAGGGATCACAACCGTTCTCACCATGACTACCCTGATGGTGAGCGCTCGTTCCTCCTTGCCTCGGGCGTCAGCCATCAAAGCACTAGACGTTTACTTCTGGATCTGCTACGTGTTTGTGTTTGCGGCCCTCATCGAATATGCCTTCGCTCACTACAACGCTGACTACCGGCTCAAAGAGAAGGCCAAGGTGAAGGCAAACAAGCTCAGCTCCGAGGTAAGGAAACACTCTCGTCATGTTGTCCCATCAGAGGAAGATAACAATGCCTGCTTTCGGAGGGTTTTGACAGTAATGAGCTCGTCTTTCAAACACAGACTGGGGCGGGCGGCTAACCTCACTGCTGACAAGCATCCATCCCCCTGACCTTCAGCAAGACAAGGAATCTCTGTAGAACAGAATTGGAAAAGAGATGATTTCCCTACAGAGATTAGCAGTGATTCTCATCTTACTGTCAGCTTCTTTTGTCACAGATGACTTACAGTACTTACAGAATAGCAAACACCACTTTGTGGAAATTCCTTATGAATACAGATTACTTGTATTTGAGATGAGATGACGAGAGAACCAAATTAAACAGTTTGAGGCTCTTGCTTATTGTCTCGTCATCAAAACTGAGCTAATCGATGGGAGAGGCTGCAATAATTAACCATTAGACTAAGCCAATTTAAACAGAGGACTATTTATCATATGTAGAAGGAAATGTAAAACAATTATTGCAAATTGTTAAGGACCACATGTGTTAATTGCAAACTTTGTCAAAAAATCAACAAAAACTAGAAGAAAAACAATATAATTGTCATAGAGACTGAGTCTTTGGATTCATGTGTTGATTTTTGCCATGTTTCTTTAATATAGGTCAATTATTTCTGTTAATAAGGTGCACTGTAGTGTAGTTCTTGCTGTAATATTGTCAATTAACAGAAACCCTGAGACAAGCAGGTGGAACTGTGCTGGTAATGTTCGTAGAATATAGGAAATGTAATGTATGACTCCTATCTATGCATAGATAGTATTTCCTTTTAGTACATCCTCTGGTACCAAGAACACTTACAGTGCTGTGAAAAGTCCCCCAGCACCCTCTGACAGATTACATCTGCTCTCTTTCAGACAATCAAACAAATTTTAATATCAAACAACAAAAACCCGAGTACAAATACATTTTTTTATTATTGATTCCGGGCTGGGCTAGGGTTAGGGTTAGTGGCGCAGTTGGTTGCTCTGTTGCCTTGCAGCCGCTCGCCCGAAACGTTAGCTGGAGATTGACACCAGCAGCCCTCCTGACCCCACTAAGGGACAAGGGTGTTAAAAGATGGATTAATGATTCCTTGTTTTAAGAAAACATGGAAAACGTCTGCTTCTGGGAAATTTACTTTTCCACATATTGCCATGACTTGAGATAAACGCGGGCTCTCATAAATCTGAAAACTGCTATATATGGGAATATATAACACACAACACCCTCTTTTAGTCATTTGCTTCGGCTTAAGAGTAGCATCAGAGTTGAGTCAAGCTGTAAATGAAGGTGATGGAGGTGAAATCTATTCTTTTTGCCTGATTTTAAAAGCACACTTGTTTCCGAAACAACCTTTCCCCTCCCTCTCCCCCCTTCTCTTTACAGTCGATAGTAAAGAATGGGAAGCAGGCGATGGTTCTGTTTTCCCTCTCGGTAACCGGGATGAATCAGGGAGTTGTCATTTCCAACCGCCAGGGCCGAACGCAGCGCTCCGGCAGTGAAATCCCTGGGGAGGGCGCCACGGAGGAGCCGGCGCCAAGTAGGAGACGATCGAGGCCAGCGGAGGAGAGCAAGGAGGACAAAAAGTGTTGCTCCAAGTGCGTCTGCAAGCCCATTGACGCAGACACCATCGACATCTACGCCAGGGCGGTGTTCCCTTTCACTTTCGCCGTGGTGAACGTGATCTACTGGGTGGCGTACACGATGTGAGGAGGTGGCAGAATGTCAGGGAGGCCTGCCATCGGAAGCTGTACATAGGAAAACTGCTGGAGTTGTGACATTAAAATGCTGGCAGACTGTGCAGCTGACGTCCACCACAGGCTTCAGCAAGAAAGAAACTTCAAATGAAAGGAAGTGCATACTGTAAGAGCCTGTGAATATAGAAATATGGTACTTAGTGGGAGTAGTTAAGAGTTTAAACTGTTAGAAGGACACAAAAAATGCTTCGTTATAAAGACAGCTAAGGAAAGTTTAAAGGCACGTTACTTAGTTGCCCGTTGGAGGTTCACGTACATATTAAGATTTGCATCCTGCTAAATGAACTCCACTAAATACCAGAAGTTCTCCTCAAAACAATCACAGTTCCCCTGTCCCTCCCTCATGAGTCATCTGCTATCTCAACAACCAAAACACCTCTCAGGCAAGAGGACGACAAGATGAGGTGCACTGCTATTCTGCATGGCTGATAACTCATTCCCACTCCTCCCCTTCACTTCCACCCTTTATTTTTCTATATTCCCTGTCCCTCCACCCATTTCTTTTTTAGTTCATTTCCACATTTAGGACACAGTCTGGAGTGTCTTATCTCCTCCTGCCAGTTCTGCCTGTTTCCTTGTTATTAAAGGATTTCCACCGCTACCACGTGCGTTCGTCTCAATCTCTCTCCTCGCTACAGATAATCACATGGATGTTAAAGGAATTGTTGTCGGCTGTGATTTGAGAAACAAATTAAAATCGTTCCTGGTAGATGTACTCTTACACAACTCAAAAAAAGAAATTATGAATAAATCACTTTTAGATGATTACAGGTCATGGTTGTTGTTCTGTTACACACTTTCTATCCACGTCTTTCCATTGAGGGAACTGGGAAATTGATTTGAGGAAATTCTTGGGTGAGGAAGCACCACTTGTCTTAGGCCAATTGCAACAATTTTCATAAATACTGAGTAACTTGCAGCCCTGGAGCGCTGAAACGGCTTAAACGACATTATATGTCACTGGCGTAATCATCAGTAAAAAGTCATGTAAAACAAAAATAAAACATTTAGTGTCATAGTGTTTTGGGTGTTGGGAGAAAAATTGGTGAAGTCTCTTCAGCAATGTCTTTTCATTACCCTGCGTTCAGTTCAACGTCACATCCAAAAATTGCACTTCTTTTTATTGTTGTGACAGACTTCTCAGGATCTTTCGTCCAATGCAACAGCTACAGCATTTCCACATATGTCCTCGGTGATTACAAGGGGAAACCATCTCGACATCTTTTCCCTCTTGTGGTTCCATATTCCCGTGTGCACAGACCGAAGCAGTTATCACGCCGAGCAGTGTGGCGGCGGATCAGGCCGGGTGGGAGCTGTCTGAACAAGAGTCCGACAGACCGGGTTCTCCCAAGCTGATAACTTTGTTCTGGGCCAGTTCAGATGACATCATGACGGATGGTAATGAAGGTGTTGGCGCAGGGGACAGGAAGTCTTATCTCCTACGATGGCACCATGATGTTGGGAGGGCTGAGTGGATGGGGGTTAAGATGGCTGAACTCACCCTTGTAGTTCACGCTATAGCACACTGATGCTTCACTTCGGTTGACTTGAATGGCAGTCAGTCCCCACTTCGCACTCTCTCTCTCTCTCTCTCTCAAACACACACACACACACGCCTCCACGCACACGCCCACCCACACCCACGTACACAGATCTGACATGATGTCTCCTGAAGCTGGAAGAGGTGGCGGTCATATTAAAGGCCGAGCCAGCCAGACAGAGGCCTGGTCACTGTGTGTGACTATCATTTCTTAGTGCTACAGAGAATCTGTGAGTTTGCAGAAATTCACAGTGGACGCTTGTCAACCAGACGTCTGACTTCAGGTTTGTGCTGCATGCAAATCCAGATTCTCACTTGTTTAGCAGAAATTACTTTTAGCTAGTGTAAACAACCAAACAAAATGCATGTTGACCTCAAACCCATGTTCCATTCAGTAAGAAATTTGCCTTATTTTATTGTTTTGCTCTTTTACTTTTCTCTGGTGCACTTCAAGAAGGATATCTTTCTAATTAATATGTTCCTATGTAGCGACGTTTGTGAGTTACATAGTTTGTGGAAACTCCATTTGGTACATACTTGTGTTAAGGATTCTTAGGGGCATAAGTGATCCTTTTGATCTACTTGGACTATAGTTTATTTATATTCCGTGGTTATCCTTACTTCTAATGAATACTAGAAGTAAGGATAATTCAGGTGGTGGTTAAAATTTAAGGTTATGTTACCTATTGTTACTGATTTTTTAAATGTAATTATATGACTTAATATTCTATGACTGTAAAGAAAGGGCAAAAAATACACCATATGCACCTAGATAAAAATACATTTACTTCAGTATATTTTACATGTATTTAAATGTTTGCAAATGTTTTGGAATTAGATACTAGCAACTAAATAAAGTATATATTGTATAATTAATAATATAATACTAGTATAATTGTTCCAAAATAGCAACCCTGAATAAGTATGATCTTCAAAAATTGTTTTAACTACATTGTAAGTATAACTATGTAAATAAATGACGTTAGCTGCATTTTTCACAAAAAAGTAATGAACCAGCATAACAAAGAATACGATCAGTTTTTTTATTTTTATTTTAGAGCACTCCTAGTTCACTGGAAGTGTCCCAGTGTCTACTTTTAAGGACTACAAGTCTATTTTCTTTCCGTCTTTCCTCGTTTCCCAGAAACAAATGGAACATCTTAAGGGTAGGGAGTGAGGTGAGGTACAAGGGGATTTTTCTTTTATAAGGTGCCTTAATAGTGCTGCTGGCTTTTAAAAGCACTCTTAAGAGTGCACACCATATTCTCAAACACAACAATCAGTAAAGTGGGGGCAATATAAGGGACAAGGACAACTTGATGCCAACAGTAAAATGCCAACCTCTCTTTATCTTGAGCTCAAAAACGGGAGAAGCATTAAGTTATAAAAATGGTTTAAATTAAGAAAATACATTAAATAAATAAATTGCCAACAAGAATCATTTTGCACTCTTTTGATTTTCTTACAGGATTTTTCACTTCATTGATGATAATGTACACTCAGTCAGTTATCGGCCAAACTGTAGACACCTCCCACAGAAATATGTTAACTTTCAGTAATATGTATGATGAAGCGTACGCTGCATCTTGAATCAAACCAGGCTATGTAAACATCGTGAGAAGATGATATCAAGAACGTCGCCTTTTTGGCACAGTTTCCAAGTCAATAAATCATAAGATGCGGGGAAAGCCTCCCGAGTCATTTAATATTGACTGCGGATCAGTTTGTTTAACTCCTGATTACTAATCACAGCTCACTCAGTCAACCCCCAATGATCTAGGGCTCTTATCCTGACAGCGAGGCCTGTTTGTACACTGATGCATCATCCAAACGTTACAAATAATGAAAGCTGAACTGGGTTTTGGACTGAAATGCTCTTGAGTGCTTGTGTTTATTTGTTGCTGTCACATTTTCAATATGCAGTGTGGGTTTTACAGTATTTCTTGAATTTATGGGAAATGTATTCACACCATTCTGAACCCCACAAAACACACTGGCATGTTGACAACGTGCTGTTGACAAGCATATTTTGTTAAATTCTGATGTTTATTCATGAAAAATTATGATTAAGTAAAGTTTTAAAATTTTGTTTAATGCAATATATTTATTAAATTTTTTTACCAAAATGCCAAATATACTTCAACATTCATTAGCGTTGAAAACTGTTTTTTAAGCTATGCTATGCATTATCCCATGGTCAGATCAATGTTGGGTAAACTAATGACATACATCGGCAACTAAACACATACAAAACTTTAAGTGTGTATTTTGATTTTTATGGCTTGTAAACAAATTATAATTGAAAATAATCATATATTTTACAGCTGATGTTTGTGCAGGGATTTCTTGCTGCATCATGTGTCGCCTCTTGAACATCTTCCTGGCTCTGCTGAGTCGTTTCCTGTTCGCTGTCCATGGAGTTGTTACGGTGTGGCAAGTGGTGACCGTTAAAGGGGAGCCCATCTACTGGCTGCTGCTTTCAGGTGTGGCTCTGCTGGGCGTGGAAATGGCCCTCACCCTCAAATGCACCCGCAATGCAGAGTGGAAATGGTAATGTTTCAATAAAATACAACGTCACAATTACATCAAGGAACAGTGTTGGTGTCAGAATCAGAAGGTGTGAAGCTTTAGTAAACAAGACCTCCCATAATAGTGTTTATAGAGTCCTTTAATAGTCTGTTAACACTGAAGAAAGCCACAGTAAACAAAGTAGATCAATATCAGCTTTGGTAATAAGAGCAGGTTCATGAGAGGCTGAAAGGTAAATATTTGTTTGGAGCCATTCTGGCTCAGAAATGAGCTGTAAATGACTTATTTACATAAACTACGGCCAAATACACAGCTGACTCTAAGCAAAGACATAAATGGCAAGAGCTGAAACTAAATCTCTGCTTACTGGTTATTTACTAGCCAGCATTAGCCTGGCTAATTACAAAAGTAGCACTTTAAACACTCACGAGCAATTGATTCATAAATGAGAATCAACTTTTTGAATCAACTAATATGCACCAAAACGCAATAATATGCGTTTTGGTGCATATTATTCATATACAGAGAAAAATGTCGAGCAACGTTTGGTATTTAGATAACTAATTGTTGTAAGACACAAAATTAAATTATAGTTATTAAAAAATAGTGAAATGAAAGTCAAAATAGAATTGCTGTGCTTAGAAGTGAATATAAAAGTTGACACAGAGTCACCACTTGTCTTGTGTTGGAAGGACAAAAGTATTACAGGAATGAAAAACCTTCGTTTGCAGCTGTCGCTTTGCACACAACCACAACCTTGAGAATTGCCTGAGGAGGTTATCTCCCTTTAAACAAGATAACCCTAATTGCCATTGTTGATTCCACGATTAAACCAGACTTGAAGGACTTTCCAAACTGAAAGCAGACATTTTTGAACATTATCAGACACAGAAGTTTTTTTTGAGAAAAAACTCCCTTCTCCTGGGTAGCTGTGGGATAAATTAGCAAGAAAAGAAAACAAAGGAGATTCTACAGTGTCTTGTCTCTTTTTAAAGGCTTGATGTGAGGTTTTAGGCACAATTTACAATGTGTTTTGTATGGGGCGGTAGTAAATTAAAACTTGGAACTTGTCTATGAGCAACTTGTAATCCGTCTGCTCAGAGCCATGAAAAATTGCTGAAATTGTCAACCTGTTCTCAGAAGCTCGTTCCCGTCTTTGCTGTATTGCAATAACAAACCTTGTCATTTGTTGTGTCGTTGCTTTCGTCTTACCCTGAGCCAATATTGCAGGACACGCTACCGCATCCCTGTCAGAGTCTGTCTGTGTAGTCACGGAGCAAGCCTCTACAGCTAGCCTGAGTCATTTCTCACCCACTAGCTTTCAAATATACGTTTATATATCTATATATAGATATATATATATGCATACATAAGAGGCCTGAGTCAACATAAACCCTTTTAACATGAGCCTCAAATGGATACGAGCATTTAGTGTCACACCTCATTCAACGGCAGGCTAGATTTCATTCAAAAGCTGTAGCTTTTAGGCACATCCAGACTGAACATCCCCAGACACGAGCTTTCTTCAGGCCTCTGCCTTTCTCGCTGATTCCTACTTTGAAGTTCTCTCCTCGTGAAGGCTTTGCTCTGTCAAGTGGGATTTGCATATATGATGAGAATAATTGCCTGTCTGAAATTTGATGCTTCCTTTGGGGGAAATAGGCACCCTTTCTTCTTTAGTGGGTGGTAAAAAGAAAAGCGTCGCTAAAAATATTGTACTATCACCTTTTAACCCAACTATCCTCTCCTCCGGTGTTTCTCTTTTTAGGTTCTCCCCTATGGTTTTCCTCTACCTCAGTACTGTCATCCCATCCATTTGGTTTCTGGAGCTGAGCCTATTACAGTCCAAGTTGCCCCTCAACGCTTCCTCCGGCCATGAGCTTCATTTGCTGGCCCACATCCCCATCACAGTGGTAAGCATCCCGCCGCTAAACTGCCCTGCCCGCCTCGCACCCCGTGTGGCCACATTAAAGCGACACCTGATATCAGATGAGATTTAAATCTAGAAAAAAAGACGGATAAACTATTAGTGGCAGGAAAAGTGTAATAGGCACACTGAGATAACGCCTGGATAGCCTGCTGCTTGAAGGCTCAGATCTCCCTTGTGGGATGATTTTAGTATGGTTTCTTTCATGTGGGATTTTTTATTTTTTTATTTTTTGCCCTATTCTGCACGGAAGGACATGAAAACTATAGCCATATTGTTTTCAAACTGAGGAAGCTTAAAAGTTTCTGTGATAATGTAATTTGAAAGATCAACAGCATAAGAAGCTGATCCACACTTTATTCTTCCATATTAAAAATTTAAAGGATAGATTTTGATTTAAGGATTTAATCAAATGTTTTTTTTATTTACTGCCTTGCGCCACAGACTTCAATGTATTTCTTGGAATCTAATATGATGGACCAACACAAAAAACTGTAAAGTGAAATGAAAAGATCAGATGGTTTTAAAATGTTATTTTTTTCTAATGAAAATCGATAAAGTGTGGAATGGCCTCTGATACTCCTAAATAAAATCCTAATTAGTAAATACCACTCTGATTTATTCTCTATATAAATCCAGTTTTTCTGTGAATTCTGACATCAACGTGTTAGAATGGCCCAGTCAAAGTCCAGACCTAAATCCAACTTACAAATGTCGGCAAGGCTTGAAAATGGTTGTTCATGGACACGGTTAACCTATTCAGACTGAGTTTGACCTATTTTACAAGAACAATGAGCATAAATGTCATTCTATAGATCTGCAAAGTTGTTAGAGATGTTCTGAAAAAGACTTGCAGTAGTAACTGCAACAAAGTCTGTTTCTAGAAAGCTGACTGAAATAAAAAGGTGTGCCACATATCTTAGAGTTTTGTATGTATAAGAAAAAGGTGGTTTACAGTTTTGCTGTCATTAAGAAGTACAAACTGCTTTGTGTCAGTTTATCACTACAGTTTGTAGTTTTTTTGCTGCAATAAATTCAAGGTGTACTTGTGGACAATGTGTTCATTTGCAGTTTGAAATTATGAGACATTTTTGTTCAAGCTGCATCTTTAAAAGAATGTTCAGCACAGCAGGCACACAAAATAAAATCCACATTAAAAAAAGATAAAAATAATTACAAGAAATTATGTGAAATAATAAAAAACAAAGATCATAAACACCCTTCAAGACATTAAGACATGGTCGTCCTGAGATGATCATGTATTTGTTACTGTGCAAATGATGATCAAGAAGAGGTGAGACCAGTTGTTCTCAAATCCAGGCCTAGTGAGCCAGTCTCCTGCAACTTTTAAATGTGTCTCGAATTTGACTGCATGCTGAAGAAGTATCCATCCATCCATCCATGGATGATATAAACATCTTTCAAGACCTTAAAAGACATTATATAAACATATAAGGATGATATAAACCTTATATCATCCATCCATTTTCTGACACTCTTGTGCCTAGTGGGGTCGGGAGGGCTGCTGGTGCAGCTAACATTTCGGGCGAGAGGTGGGGTCACCCGGGACAGGTCACCAGTCCGCCGCAGACTGAGGAGGTAATTCGGCAATTAGATTCAGGTGTGTTGGACCAGGGACACATACAAAGTTGCAGGACACTTTGTCCTCGAGGCCTGGACTTGAGGACCCCTGGCTTAGACTGTGGCATTTCTTTCCCACAGGGCATTGACGAACTTGAACCAGAGAACTGGGTGGCAGGACTGGAGCAGACCATGCTTATTGTGCTGGTTCTGGGCCGCTGGCTGATGCCCAAAGGGGACATGTCTCGGGACCAGCTCTCTCAGCTCCTCATGGTATATGTTGGACTGGGTGCTGATATCCTAGACATCTTTGATACTTTCAAGGAACCTGAAGTCAAAGGCAACCGGGTGGTCGTCATCGTTGGCCTTGCCCTCTTCTCTTGGGCGCTCATGCAGTTTCCACTGGTTCTCACCCAGACGCGAGCCTCACAGGGTGACGTTCCTAGGAGCTGGAATAGCCTCCCTTGCTGTCATCAACCCTCATCGTCATTACCTTCTTGCTGCTTCAACGAAATATGGAGTTTGTTGCTTACTGTGGGACTCCAAGACGCACCGTTCCTGGTTTATCGTCTATACCTCATGATAATAGAGCAAGTCCAGAACCAGCTGATGATTTTTTTCACCTGCAAGAACATACTTATTGTCCTGTTGGAGCTTTACAGAATCTTCGTGGTGCAGTTTGAACAGCAGGTACAGGAATCAGTGCTGGAAAGATGTGAGGCCCTGGCAACCTATTGTCAAACCCTTGGAGGCAGTGAGGTAGAGGAAGCTGAAGAAGGAGGGCGTAAACTGGGGTGTAGTGCAGAGCAGAGCCATTGTATGGACATGGAACTGGGAATCGAAGGAGAGGAAGATCATAGAGTGTCTACGTAAAGAAAAAGCAGCAAGTGTCACGAGACATGACTTTGACCCCTGGGGAGGCAGGAATGGGGCTGCTTTCACTTGTCAAGACGAACCCTGAAAGTTTCAACCATCCCTTGCATCTCAGCCTCATTCTTAGACAGTCTCAGTTCTCAGGAGGTTCGGGAACAAGATATAGAACACAAAAGAAGAGTCTGTCCCCACAAAGGCAGATCAGACAGCATGTCTTGCTGCTCTCTTTGATAAAACCAAAGAAAACTCTCACACAAAAAAAAGATAATGTCAACACTCTGACCCAAGAGACGTTAGTTTCTCATTCATATAAAGCAGTTAGTAATGACAACACACAACAACACAGCATTCCTCTGCTTTGCATTCCACTTGTTTTAGCTGCATTGGAAACAGAAAGATTTGATTAAGCTCTGTGTGAGCATTCATGATGGCTTTCACTATCAAATAAAAAAAATCTGGTTGAGAGATGAAACATTTTCAATTGTGTTTTTAATTGTTAATAAACATATATTCTAATAAAGGCATTTAAAAGAAACTTAATTAAAATAGCATGCTGATGTTTATTTTACTTTGCTTGCCATGAGATGGCAGTGTTGCCAAGTCAACCGAAGCACAAACACTTCTCTGGGCTGAAACGAACATGATAGTTGCATGGAAAGGGAAGCATTGGATGTGTTTGAACTACAGCATGGGTTTTGTTCTGGAATGAAAAATCTCCTCTATACGTCTTGTTCGCAAGACAATAACCAAAGAGTGTGTGCAACTCTAAATTAGAATTGAATTAGAACCCTTTTAGTCACCTTCCTGCATTTGTTTTGCAATTAATGATCAAATATAATCAGCCTTAAGACACTTCATGACAAACGTTAGGCGAGTGAAGAGGTCTGCCTCTCCCTTCTCGGGTTATTTCCCTCCTGAGCACAATCAGCTCACCACAGCCCGCTTCAGAACTCGCTGCATTTTCATAATGGCTGAAAAAGCACACTTGTGATTATGAGGGATTTGCTCTCACTTGCTCTCTTTTGAAAGTCGGGAAAGGTGCTTTTGAGAGATTCTTCCACATGGCCACAAAAGCAAGAGACTCTTAAAACAGCCTATGAGGACGGGTGGAACGTTTGATCTGAAGCCCAGAGTCTTAAGGTTTCAAGCTACTTCAAGGTTGGGACAAACAGCCGTGGCCCAGCCCCTCCTCTCAGCCCCTCAATCCGCACAATAACTCTCCTGTCAGATGGAGGCTTGGATACAGCCGTCCTGCATTTATGGATGACCCTCTTTGCTGTGCGTCTCCCTCTTCAGTGTCGAGGCAGGCGGCGACTGAAGAGCGCCTAAGGCAGCGAGTTTCAATTCAATCAGGGGTCTTTCTAAGACTGCCCTGTATCTGTGTCCATCAAATTGCTGCACTTCACCTGGCCTTCACTGTAATGACAGGAGCTCTGGCTGCTGAAGAAGACTGGACTCTGTTCTCTCTCGTTGAAAACAAAGAGAGGAAAGAGAACAAGGATGTGTGCAAGGTTCCCGCACGGTCTAGAAATGTGTGGGAATCGCGTGGAATTTGGGATTTTCAGTACTTTCCAGGACCAGAGAAAGCAAATGTATGGAACAAATATACTAATTCAGATTAAAAAAATACCTCATTGATACCCAAAGGGAAATTAAATGATGTTTAAATTATTTAATTAATAAGTTATGGCTGTTAGCACGAAAGATCTTCTGTAGTGGTCTGAATTACAGCTACAGAACTTAAGACACTGTGTCAAAAATTTGTGTTTCCAGACTTTCTTCCTGTATTGTCTAAAAGTTATGTCTGTCCTTGCTCCTTGGGTCATTCCTTCGTTGTATCCTTTAATCCTTCCTTTGTTTCCTTCGATCTTTCCTTGTGTCTTTCCTATTTTGTCTTCTTCCTTCATTAATTTTTCCTTTCCTAACTTGCCTTTTTGTCAGTCATCCCTTAATCTCATTCCTCGTATTTTTTGCACCCAACCTTCCCCCTACATTCCTTGTGTCTTTCACTTGTTCTGTCTCTCTCTCTCTCTGAAGGATCCATCTTCTCTGTCTTTTCTTGTGTATACTTCATTCTTTGTTTCCTGTTGTTTGCAACTAAAAGAGTAAAGACAACATTTCAAGTGTCCTTCCTTTTCCTTTCTGTCTCCCCTTCCAAATCTTTTATTTTTTTGTGTCCTTCCTCCCGTTTATGGTTCCACATTTAAGGCCTGCCCACTGCAGAAATACCTGCCATAAATTCTAAGTTAATTTCAGCCTTTTAAGACTTTAAAATGAACACAAAGGAACATGAACTCTTAAATACACACGGGCTCCGTGTGTATTTTTTCTGCCCTGTCCAAGTGTTAAAAGGCTCGTATTATAAGCACAATTTTCTAAGACAATGACTCTAGGCTACCTCTAAAGGGTTTCTTTTGAGAGCACTACTGTGTTTCTACAGTCGCCTGAATAATTAATGGGAGAGTCATCTTTTAAGAGCAATAAAAGAAAAAACAAAAAAAAAGAATAACAGAACGTTCCCTCTTAGCTGGCAGGTCTTCCATTCAAATAATCCTCGTAGAGCATGGATCAGTTCACAAAGTCACTCACAGGCGCGTTGCATCACACGGGGCCATTTTGGGGCCACAGCTTTTCCCATATAGGCGCAAGAGTTTTGGGAGAAGCTGATGTTCATGTGACATAACCATGTAGGCAATACAATGGGTTGATGAAAGCATGGCTTGCTTGTGAAGAGAGTCCTTTTCCTCTTCAGATTAACTGCATGCTTTAACAAGATTGCGTGGGCATGTGGGAGGATGGGGATGTCAGCTGATCCACGGGCTGCCCTACATAGATAGATAGAGAAGAAGAGAGCGTGGAAGCTCAAAGCAACTAACGCAACGGCACACAGATTAAAAAAAGAAAGATGTCGGCCCTTAAAAGTCCTCCGCTGTAATTACCTGCACATCAACTCATTAAGCTCAATAAAAACTGCCGTTTATGGTTGCAATATAATTTCCAAGTAAATCATCACGTCTCTATGAATGAGGTGGAGAGGCTGATCACTTGGAACATGTCATTTAGTTGACTGCTGCTCTAAAGAGCAGGGACTCAGGTGTTACACATTAAAAGCAGACATAGAAGTCTTGAATTCATCCATCTGGTTGTAATTTGCAGCAAAGATACTCTTTGCAAAAACGGCGGGACTTTTTCCACTGTTCAACTGCTCCATCTCGGCAGCAAAACCAACTTATGTGCCTTTTCCCAACACTGCAGCGGATTGCAAATGTGAGCAAATTTAAGCTTGCTCACTTTTACATCAGCCTGATCATGAAGGAGGCTATGCTATGAAGCTTACCAGCTCATCCGCTGTAAACAGCCATCCCCCCACTGGCTGGGTGGATGGCTGTTGCTGGGATGAACGTCGTCTTAGCAAGGAATGAAACATCTTCAGGATTCCTGTTGGCCCGACTTTAATTACTCTATGTTTTGGAGCGTGGCCACCATGGACCGAACGGCTTCGTCCACTTCCTTTGCTAAAACCACAGGCAGACTACGATTCTAAAACAGCGCAGAAAATTGACGTCATGATTCACAACTCCTCCTTCTGTTCCCTGATTGGCCTGGATGAAATGCATCCTGAGAAATCATTCTCAGTGGGAGAAATTCCAGATGAAGCAATGTAGGAAGATGAGATTCCAGCAGAATAATTGAGTGGGAGGCCAGTGATCAAGCTAGCTGAGATGCAGCAAAAAATTCAGTCATTACCGAATAAAATGTCTTGACCTGGGGAAATGGGTCAAGCCTGTGAAGCCCTTGCTGTATAAGACAGAGCAGGGTACGAAATGATTGATAGATAAAGAAAGGTAGATGTAGGAATGAAGAGAGATGTATAAATAAAGTAGTCAACAAGAATGGAAGAGAGCAACGTCATGTTTTTCTCTCCTTGGGAATATTTTGTTACATATGTAGACTCATTAAAGACATGTTCACATTCTTCTTCAAAAACTACTAAATGTATTTTCTTTGTATTAATAGTGGCATTAATGGTTTGTATAAAAATTGATTACAACAATCAATGGTTCTACAGTCAGACTGCTGTTGTCGAAAGAAAGTAGGGATGCACTGATCGCAGTTTTCTGGCCGATCAACGATCTATAAAATGCTTGATCAGCTGATTCCAATTAGGCAGATTTTTTCTTTGCTAAATATTGCTAACATGGCAACAGTGGGGTGATTATTTTTAACCGCGCACCATGCAGATGTGACCTGGTGTCAGTCACCCCCTCTCTCATGGCAGAACAAAAAGGGGTACAGTGATTTCAGACCCTTGCGGAGGTACATAAGATCGGTTGATAAGATTAGTTTCAAATTTTCCGATCACTCAAAATTGAAGAAATCATCTGATCAATCAGTGTATGCCTAAAGAAAGTAATGAAAAAAAAAAGACTGATTTAAGTGTTTGTTGTTTTCCATCCCTTTACGACTCATTGGGGAAAAAAAAAACTGCACTGTATGTTTAACATCTTCCTCTGTGAAGCCGGCCCTCTCCATCCCAGTTTGCCTTTTGTCAGGTGTAATATTAAAACATAAAAAGTCAGAACTATGGAGATCCAGGCTCCGTCAGAGTGACATTTGTTCCATCTGAGCAGGCTGCATTTCCTGTTAGAGCGAGAAACATCCTCACCACATGCCACATTTTTCCTGTTTTGTGTGGACTGATTAGGAAAGTCCAAACACAACGAAGTGAGAACCATCGGCCTCGATTCCTACAGATAAACCCATCAACCTGCCACCGGAACGTTGGAGCTGCAGCGGAAACGTGAAGAAACAAAAGCAAACTTCAAATGAACCCCACAACTTTCTGACAGGCAGCCGAGGATCCAGCTCGCGCCGCCTCGTGTGCCGCCATGGATGGAAACTAATGAGCTTTACTTCACTGTGTGTGTGGATCAGAGACGCTGAATGACTGACTTGTTTTCTCACCGTGGAGGATTTCAAGATGGAATAGACCCCTATAGCATCTTTATGACCGACAATACATCACCCCGGAAGAGTTTCATGCCTTCTCCTATACGCTGTCATTGCAAAAGCAAAACCTTTTTTTTTTTTTTTTTAAGGATTTTCTAATAGCGTCTCACATTTGTTTCTTGGCTACTTGTAAGCACGTGCTAGCAAAGCACTTTTCAAAAAGACGAGTGGCTGAAAGTAAGGCAGTCTCTCAGGAGCTCATGAGAACAATTTTACCTGCTGTGTGCTGATGAAGTGAGAACAGCAAACCGGAGGAGATTCATCCCCACAGGTGAGAGGCAATTAGAGCACAGGTTGCCATGACGTTGGACAAAATCCAACAGGAAAACATATGGATACAGAAAAAAAAACTTTGGAAGAAACTGGACCTGTTAGCCAGGTCCTATCTGTATTATTATAGCACTTACACAGAGGTTAAAAACACAATTATATGAAAGGACCTAACCTGTTGATTCAAAACAGAAAAATAAATGTTCTCTTCTTCTATTTAACATATTTTTTGTTGATTATTGCAAATGCAGCGTGTTATTCATGCCATTTGTTTATTGGTAAATAATTACAAAGTAATTAACAAACAATAAATTCTTTTCAAATAAACTCTTTTTGTGCAGAGTTGTGTTTCTGCTCTTTGTAGACGACCAGAGAAAGCTGATTAGTAAATCAGGCTCTTTCCTCAGACAGCTTGCAATCTGCAGCTTAGCAGAGATGACACTAGTAGCGACTAACTTTATCTTTAAATCTTGTAAAATAGGGTCAATACAAACTCCACAAAACCAGAGAAATGTGTTCTGTCGACCAGGACTGCAAAAAAAAAAAAAAAAAAAGTAAAATAAAATTTTTTTACTTCTGGACTAGACATTTCATAGTTCACAAGATCTCAAGTGCAAAGTTCTTCGGCAGTCTTCAAAGGTCTGTCCCACTGCAGCACCCACATTTCGCCACTTTCAGACACCATGCAAGTAAAAAAATGTTCAGTCCAGAGTTTTTTTCAAGAACAAGCTGCAGGTCCTACGCAAAAACGCTTCATTTGTAAAAGAAAGTCAAACAATTATTTGCTGGTTTCTATTTTTAATGCGTCTACCAAAAATCATCAGATTTGATACATGAGAACAAACTTTTGGAGTCTCTTTATTGAAATTTACTGACCATGACATTAGAAGATTATTTTGACATAGATACATATCATTAAAACGTGTCGTCAAGCCTGTTACAAATGAAATATCTAGACATAAAACTCTTTTTTTACAAGTTGTTAATGCATCTAAACGTATCAGATTGGGCCCATATCTGATTTTCTGTCCAGTGAGCTGCTTGCTGGCTGGGTTAAAAAAAAAAAAAAAAAAAAAAGCCAGAAAAAAAAAAAAATTATAAATAGGCAGCAAATATACACAACCTAACCTCTACCAAGCTTTAATATTGGATACAATTAATTGTTAAATGCTATAATTGGGGCTGCACAGTGGTGCAGTTGGTAGAGCTGTTTGCAGCAAGAAGGTTCTGGGTTCGATTCCCGGCCCGGGGTCTTTCTGCACGGACTTTGCATGTTCTCCCTGTGCATGGTGGGTTCTCTCCGGGTTCTCCGGCTTCCTCCCACAGTCCAAAAACATGACTGTCAGGTTATTGGCCTCTCCAAATTGTCCCTAGGTGTGAGTGTGTGAGTGCGTGGTTGTTTGTCCTGTTTGTCTCTGTGTTGCCC
>CAEGAE010074671.1:0-20384 GCA_903067095.1 Girardinus metallicus
TATATATATATAAAAAACTTATACAGTTTAGCACAGAAAGCACCAAACACATACACATATACACCAAAAATCTGTGGGGTTCTTTTTTTATTTTGGCCTTATTGTGGTTTTATAAAATGAGGTTGTGCAATTTGAGGTGTGTGTTTTTGTGCACTTGAGGTTTTAGTTAAATAATCAATGTAGAATCTGGTAGACATCAGACCATTTAAGCAAATAATAGCTGTGATAGAAGGTGTACTTTCTTATTATGATGACTGTAATTATGGTTGTAATTTTCATAATCAGTCATTTTCATCTTCCATGTAGTATTTTGGTATGAGATATTCCATTAATATGTCTAAGAGGAGGTTTTGGTATATAAGCGTAAGCATCAATTTCAAAGCTATCACATTAGACTAGTTGCAGTAATTGTTGCTTCAGTGAAGTTGCATGTTACTGCTTATCACTGGCAGGAAAATTTCTGGCTGCGTGGCTTTAATTTCAAATCCTATTTCAGCCCTCAACTATTCCCCTCAAGTTCTTCTGTTTGGGCATGTCTGTGCAGTGTAAAATTGTGTGCATCCTCAAGTGTTGTTTCGTCATCACAGTTCATTTAGGTTTTTTTATTCATTCTTGGGTTTTTTGGTGTGCCTTTGAGAGAGAGAGAGAGCATGATGCTTTACCCTGCTTGGACCTTGTCATGTCATGGTGACCAGAAAGCAATTATCGTTGTATTGCCAGTTTGAGTAGGACCTCCTACACTCCTCTCTTCCTGCCGAGAGAAATGAAGTGAGTAAAAGGCAAGATGAGGGAGCCAAGAGAGAGGGTGAGTGAGAGAGAGAGAACAACAACGAGCCACAGAAAGAGGACTGATTATGAAAGACGGACTCAGAGAGGAATGAAGAGTGAAAGTCCGATGAGGGCGAGTGAGCAAAACAAAGACTTGGAGAGAGAATGTCAGGCTGACATTGCTGGATAGCTTGAGTGCACTCCAGGACCCCAGCCCACTGCGCCCCACTGCACTTCTCAGAAGGTGCAATTCTTTCAATGCTGCAGACATAGACAGGTTTACAAACACAAACACATACTTCTACAGATCCAGGTTTGACTTCTGAGAGTGGTTTCTTAAATTATATTTACTGTAATGCTATTTGTTTGAGCATTGCACCCATCCATCCATCCATTTTCATTACACCCTTGTCCCTTAGTGGGGTCGGGAGGGCTGCTGGTGCTGATCTCCAGCCACGTTCCGGGTGAGAGGCGGGGTACTACCCTGGACAGGTCACCAGTCTGTCGCAGGGCAACACAGAGACAGACAGGATGAACAACCATGCACACACACACTCACACCTAGGGACAATTTGGGAAGGCCAATTAACCTGACAGTCATGTTTTTGGACTGTGGGAGGAAGCCGGAGAACCCGGAGAGAACCCACCATGCACAGGGAGAACATGCAAACTCCGTGCAGAAATACCCTGGGCTGGGAATCGAACCTAGAACCTTCTTGCTGCAAGGCAACAGCTCTACCAACTGCGTCACTATGCAGCCCAGCATTGCACCCTACACTGTAAAAAGAGAACAGGTAACCCAACTTAAATATATCAAATTAATCGGTCACAAGTAATCAAATTAGGTTTATGTAAATTAATTTACTTCGTTCATTAATCTGTAAAGTTAAACAAATGCAAATAAGTAAGTTGGACACACATCTTTCAATTACTTGTGACAAATTAATGCAAATTTTTAAAGTTGGAGTTTCACTCTTCTTTTTCAGTGTAATTAGATTGTCAGACAAAACTGAAACATTAAACATAATTCCCACTATAGTATACGCTAAAGACAGGTTGCTACAAATGCAGTCTTGTAAAATTATTAACATTTCTTGACCACAATTTGTCCTATTAAAACCAGAAGCTTACTGTATCTGACAGACCAACATGGCATATGATGAATGTTTTAAATCTGTAAAGTGTATTGTAAAAATGTATTTAGAACCTTTGAAATATAAATTCATTGCAACTAATTACCTTCATTTGTCAGATTAGTGAATGGGCTGTCCAAGCCATTCTTGGAGGAAGACTTGTTAGAGCACTGAAATAACTTCATACAGGTTGTAGCTCCACTTTAAAGCAGAACACAACTCCTAAATATACAGTTTCTGTCTTCAGAAAAACTTGACCAGACACTGATTTCAATTAAAGACTGTTCATGTCTGAGAGGATAATTTGAACTGAATTGCAGTCTAAGTAAATTACTATTATGCTGTTGAGATTAATAAAAAAATAATGAGGATAGTTACTAAATATGTAAATCCTAAAATAAGGAATCGGCTCAGTAAGTAAACATCCTCTGCAAATGCCCAGGATTATTGTGGCGTGCTTCATGTTATTCACTGTCCAGATCTGGAACTCAGATGCTTTTTCTCAGATGATATCCAATTCTGCCTGGAGCGGTGGGAAGTTCTGTGCCACACTCTGACAAGCTGCTGGCCTCGTTTAAATTTGAAATATAACATCAGAGCACTTCTTGCAGGATTGCTGTTTCAACAAATGTGTCTACTGGCCTGGAAAGCAGCTATATTAAAATAACTCAGATTCAACTACCAGGAGATTTGCCTGGGATTGTGTTGGCCTCTCATTGTCCAATTAGTTTAAATATTATATTCATTTCTGTTCATCGTTTACTTTATCAATTTTACGTATTTCTTGGAAAGGTTCTGTCTGCCTTACTACTTTACTTATCATCACTGTTAGTAAAGTAAGTAACCAATAGCATTACTTAGAAGCCATTGCAAAATAAAATTTATTTATATCCTTACAGATGGACATGTAACTATTTTGTTACATGTCCATCTCAGTAACTTTTGAAAAGAGCCTTTAAGCCAATCATTAAGCCCACATTTCTGTACTAAAAAGTTTTTTATTGATCTAATCTAAAGCATCACGTCATGTTTTATTTAACAAATGTGCAAGTCTAAGGAAATACCATGACAGAATACTCTGCCTGCCTATTTTCTGTCACATGTCTCTTTTTTCTGTTACATCCTATGGTGAGGAACTTGACATCAATTCAGCCCTGAACTGCTTTTCGTCGTAGTGAGTAAATTCAAATCTGTGGGTACTTTTCTTTGTGTGCGAACAGAACTAAGCGAGGAGCTGCGGCATTCCACTGTGGAGTTTCAGAAAGCGAAAGAAGAGAAAGAACACCTAACTCAGCAGCTGATGTAAGTCTCTACCGAATGTGGCAAAGCAAACAGCACTCTTGCAGAAACATGAAAACACATGTTTAAATGGAAACGCAGGTGGATGGTGGTATTCGGAAAATGCTGGGTGAAGAACAGGTCACTGCTAGGCTCAGTTTGTTATTTCCCTCAGCCAATCAGAACAATCTGTGGAGCCTTGCCGACACCACCCAAACTAGGAAATGCTCCCGTTCCTCATGCTGGAGCAACTAAGCTGTAACAACACAGGATTTGATGTATACACACTCACTCGTCTAGCCAGGGATTTAAAGCATCAGAACAAATACACCCCTGTGGCTCTTACATACCCAACTGATGAAACAACATTGGCTCAAAGAGTTTTAACAACTTTGAGTTCTTTTTCCCTAATTATGGTGGTCTTTTGACAACAGTATTCACAAATGAATAACTAAAGAGGTCATATACTGCAAATATAACCTTCTTGATTTGAATTAATGAATATTAATCAACATGAATGCATTAAAACAACCATGTAAATATGCCAGATTGAGCCACAAGGGCTAATTTTCAACTGTAGTTTCCCTGACAGGTTGATGGTAAAAAATAAAGTAAAACAATTGACATGCACACGAAAGGACATACAAAAAATAATCATTTACAGCAAATTACAAGAAATGATTAATGACGACACAAATGAGCAATTATTAAAAGCAAGTCACACCCATTGAAAGAAAAAAGTTAAATTAGCTAATTTTCTATGAACTACATTCTTATTTGTGCATTTAAATTTGTGTATTCATTAACCACCTTCTGGTGAAGCAGACAACATTATTTTGATTATTCTACTACATGCTGCATGGGTCTGCTTTGAGTAATACTGGTGTTTATGCTCGTTACTTTGGTCTGTGCTGACTAACTTTTACTCTTGTTGCAATACACTGCAGTGCACTTGACACTCTTCTTTCAAACACACACAAATACAAGTTCATACAAATGTAAGTGGCACCTTAATGTCCAAAGCTTGACTTGTTTTCCTCTCTCACACATATGTACTGGGTAGTTATAGCAAGCACTTTTCACCATCCTGACTTTGCCAATAGCCTCCATGTGTTGATGCTATTTCCACATTACATGGTTTGTGTAAGATTTTCTCTGCTTTTCCTCAGGAAGCTGATGGATGCTGAGAAGCCTCCACCAGCCTCTCGATCCGAGAGGCTGATGTGTGCAATCTGTTAGACTGCACACATCAAAGAGATGTGTGCAGTCTAACAGACTGCACAGACAGAGATGTGTGCAATGTGGGACAGAAGTGCAAACTTTTAATGTGCACCAGCATCACCCTCAATAATCTGTTGCCTCCCACTAAATAACTTGGTACAGGAATAATGTAATAGCACTTGTTTTAAGCAGAGAACCTCTGGGGGAACCATGACACTGCCGAAATTTGTGGCCCTTATATTGGGTGAACACTCCATGATGTTCTCCCTTAAGTACTAATGATTTTTTTATTTTTTATTTTTTACAAAAAGCAATATTTTTCCTTCCCAAAAAATATTATAAATATACTAATTTCCCTACCTCTTGCAATTCTGTTCACCTAAATGCTGAAATATAGTTTATTTTCAATTTTGTGTATGCTTAGGAGGAGATAATTTCTCCTCCTTTTTCATTAAAAATTGTTACAAGACAAATTTTCAAGATACAAATTCCAAAATTAATTATATTCAGAGGTTCCACTTTAAATTAGATACTTTGGTAAGGATAAAAATACAAGATCAGAGGTGACCCCACTGACTAAAATTGAAACTTTGACGATGGAGGTTTGATCAAAGCCCATCCACAAAAACTCCAGACATTAGCCTTCGTCCCAATATTAGAGATCAAATGAGCTCCCCAAAAGGAAAAATCTTAACTTATCTGCAGCTATTTTATAGTGACACTTTTGATGATCAATACTGGATCATTATCACCACCCAGAGTCGGATTTAATATTTAGTGCTAGATGGCTCAGCATCACCTGTAGTACGCGGAAATAATTATGGAAGTTTACCCTGTTAAACTTGCAGAAACCTCTGAAAGAATCTGGTTTTATTTAAAACAGTAGCATTCCTGTGCATAGTTCACAAAACAGTTAGATCACCTTAAACTTTTATGGTCAGATTAACTTCAGATGTGGATTATGACCCTCATCAGATACAGATTTATGCCTTTACAGCTCATGCTAAGACTGCTTTCCTACTAAAGTGGGATCTTTTGCCATTCTATTAAACCTCTGAATCTCAAGAAAACTACAGTATTTACATTTTGGTGTTAGTGACATGTTAGTGACTTTGTTGTCTGTCCTAAGGAGTTGCATTTTGATATGCATCAATACGTTTTTTTTTGCTTTCATTAATTTGCGTTCATTAATGTGCTTGTGAAAATCTCAAAGTTTATCTGGTGTTTAACTCACCCACAGTCAGACAACAAAGAAAGCTATTCTTTTGTTGACCTTAAATTTCAAAGATATTTTTCTATCACAATATACTGATAGAGAACAACAATAAGGCACAACAGAGTGAATACATTTTGATGCTAATCTATCATTTTTGAATGTTTCTGGGCAGCATATTTCAAGTGTTTATTTAAGTGCCTGGGTTGTAGTGTTATTTTATGTAGCAGCAAATCCTTCAAACCTTGTCTTGATGACATCATTTATAACATTTGAAAAATGAACCTTTTTAAAAGTGTGTGCAGCCTCACAGGGATACACAAACACTCCTCGACACATGAAGGGAGTAAATGTTAAAAGCACAAGTCTCCCAGATAACCAGCACTTTAAAGATCTTCATGACCTGAGTATACAGATGAAGAACCTTTTTTTTCACTTAATGTTTCCTAATTTTCCAAAGAGTACCAGTGGTCTACAAAAATGTAAAAAGGTGTTTGTACTTAGCGTTTGCAAGGAATGATAATTAGTCATGGCATGTAATTAAGTCTGCATAGCTTTATTCACTTGCTTAGACCGAGAGCTCTTCAAAGCAGACAGGGAAGAGAATAGTATCTATAACATTAAAATGGCAATTTAGGAATATAGATACCTTGTTTTACAAAATGACATTTTGATCTTCAACAACCAGGTTATTGCAAGTCTTTTCACATTTAAAAAAAGCATCTACAACTTGTTTGTTTTTAATTCAGTAACACAACATAATGTTGCATTGAGGAATAGAGGAAAATTATCTGAAAAAATTGATCTTTCTCACTGTTTATTTTTCTTTTTTTTTTTCTTGCAATAATGTGACATTTTTTGGTTTATGACATTTGAGTGCTTAGTCTTATGATCCACTGAATGAGCCTGCAAAAGCTACTTACATTACTTTTAAACCTATATTTTTGTTTGGGTTGAGTTTTATTTGTAGCCTAATTACATAGATTTGAATCAAAAAGTAGGTTACTGTCTGCAGAACCGACCTCCTGGTCTTTTGCATGACACAGTTTGTACAGTTTTTCTGACACAAATGCAGTTTCCTGCAATCTGCTGTGGAACCTGAACATCCATCTAACACGGGGATCAGTGTGGTTGGATGGGAAGCTTGCAATCTCACACGACCCACACAGCCATATGGACAAACGTATACTTTGGGGAAAGCATGCCTGGAGGCCTTGTTCCATGATAAATTCTGTGTGAAGGAGGATGATGTACATGAGCTAAAGTCTTAGACTTTATTAAATGATAAGAAATGTATGTAGGTTTGTGATAATTAATTTAGTGTGAGAAAAAAAGTGTCTCACACTCAGACCAGGACTATTCCACTGTGCAACTTGTTTCACCATCAGGACACTTGCAGTGTGTATAGATATGACGTGTTAGATGTTTTCTGTGGAGTTGAAGAGGGGAGGGGAGAGGGTAAATTGTAAAATAATGAAGGCAAAAAATGTAACTTGCTGAAGGCATAAACAAAATTGCTGATGCAGATCTCTGGCTAACTTGAAATTTACCAAAGATGGATCATTGGATTAATTCTGCATTTGAAAACTGCCTTAGATATTTGTTTAGGACCAGCACACAGAAAACATGAGACATACAATGGTTGGTTTATGAAGTAGGAACTTTTTCTTCGTCCTTTGGTCCAAACACCTTTACCTGAAACAGTATTGCAATGTCATGAGACAAATTCTGTGAGTTATATCAGAACAAAGAATACTAGCATTAGCTAGCAAAGTTCTCTGCATTAAAACTTTGTCTACACAAGATATGCATTTAGTATATGCACAATAATTTATGCATATGTTTTCAAACACAAATGATGGCTTTTCCTGTATTAGGTGAAATGTTTTTATAACATTGTTTCAGCTTTCTTAACCTGTTTAGCCCCAGTTTGGGACAGACTATGAAGTGTTAACTTTGAGTATCATCAAAGGTCTTTACATAGCCAGATCTGCCTGTTTTTCATTAGTACTTATACCTATCACTAAATATATGTTTAGTGATAGGTGCTACATTATGTTAAACTAAATAAAATTTCTCTTTTATTGCTGATCAACCTTTTTCTTTCTGTTTCTCTTATTGGCTTAATGCTTAAACACCCACAACCTTTTTATATGAGTGTGTGTGCGTGGGGGGGTGTGCGTGTGTGTGTGAGAGTATGCATATCATGTTTCTACTTAGTCTCACTCTGTACCATATAAGCTGCAAAGCATCCCAAGCCTTGGATTCTTTGTTTTTACTTTCATGATCAAAAAGTTTGTTTGTGTGTAAGCGTTGCCATAACAGCTTCCCAACCTTTAACCTCACCCCTCACCCACCACCTCCATCGACTGAGTGTTCAGCACCTGTTGTCTTTTTGTGGCGCCAGTCCATTGCTTTGGAAACACACACGCACACACCCCCACACACATTTCCGCCGTGGCGAGAACAGAGCAAGGCTGTGGAATTTATCTGATCCAAGCACGCTGTCTAAGGGATGTTCAAGTCCAGACTATTGACACACACATCTACTTACACACTCTTTAAGACTTCGGTGTATCATTTCTGTAGTCAATTTTCTTCTAATACTTGAAAAAATATTGTGTACTTACAAGAGCTTTTAAGAAGTGAAGTATATCTCATATCACTGGGAGTATTTCTAGGCTTGATGGGCAACTATAAATGTTCCAGACTTGACAGGAGTTTCCCAGTGGAGTGTGCCAAACATGTAACTTCTGGCTGACATGTGTGTTAATGGTGATAGGAAGGTTCCAGCTGCGCTCTGATTGGCAGGAATCACTGAGCGGATCCTTTCATCACGGGATGAACACATGGCAGACGTAGGCTCAGTTTAAAGGATGGATTAGAGGCAAGGGAGGAATAGATGAAAGAAAGGATAGATGCACTGAACAAGGGAGGATGGATGAAAGAGTGCGTGGTGGAATGATTGAAGGTCAAGAGAGAAAGAGCAAAGGATAGATGTGATTGATGTGAAACGGCTTGTTTTCAGAAGACTGCTGTACGCTGCCTGTCTGTCTCTTTCTGTTTGCGTGCGTGTGTGTGCGTGCATACATATACATTAAAGTGTGAGTGTGTGAGTATCTGCAGTAATTTACCTATTGATCTCAGGGTGCAACTGAAGGCCTTTTCTCCTCCTTATCTTCTCTGCCTCACATATATACACACAAACATAAAGACGTTTTTTTTTTTGTTTCCTTCATGACTGTTTATCTCGGTTAGATTTAATCAGTCACAGCTCTTCATGAAATTCTCTTTTTAGGATGTTTTGTTGTATTGAATTAAAAGAAAATCAAAACCGTCTTGTTTCTCTTTATCTATCATAAAGTAAACACAAAATCTCAAAGAAATGACGTTTTGATGAGTAGCTTTTTTTCCCCCCAGTTCATGAGACTTTCTTTGTATTTTGTTGACCGTATTTTGATATAGAGCGCTTGATCTGCCACAGTTTTAAACGGCACTGTCACCGGAATTTTCTCCGCTGTAGAATCAGCAGAGGCACATCGCCCTGTTTATCTCAGTCTGTTTTAATTCTGCGGTGCATTCTTTGTCTGATTGATACATGTACTTACACTAGAAACAAATATTTTCCTAAGACTACACAAAGGGGATAATTACTGGTTCCTTTTAGAGTCTGTCATCAATAACGGGATTTTCTTTAAAAGGGCGGTATTTTTTTTGATATTCTAATGTTATCCCCTCTTCAAAAACAGGGGATAACATTTAACAATTACTAACAATTAACAATGTTAAAAACATTGTTAATTGTTTGTAGAGGCACAATATTGTGATGATTTCTTGAAGGTAGAGTTTCAGAAAGAGCAGGAGTTTTAAAAGTGACAGAGGCCCAATTGCAAGGCATTTAAATTAAAATGTAAAATTTCTTTTAAGTCATTTTTTTATGTATATAGCAATTTTAGTTAACAGAGATACCTAGAAACACATAATACACCCAGAGCTAAACGTTTTCACAGTTTGTCTCATAATGTCATGACATAATGATCATTTCAACAAATATGTAAAAAAATCATACTTTTTAATAAAAGTGCAGCTCTTTTGAATCCACCAAAAAAACTGAAGGCAGTTATCAGAAAAATCTGTGAAGCTGGAAGTGAAAACAGGCTGTCTGCCTGTGAGCTTAGACATGCTGGTCCTCTCACTCTATATCCTCATTGCGTGCGGCTGCAAGGTCACAGGGATAGACAGCCAGTAACACACACATGCATACACATTAACTGACCGTGCCGTCAGAGAGGGAATTAGGTTGAGAAGCTGACAGGGTTAGTAGGGTTAGGGTAAAGTGTGTTTGTGGGTGTGGGGGGGTGTGTCTGAGAGCATATGTGACAGTGTTTGTATGTTTGTATGTTGGTCTATGCGCACTTGTTGTCAATCCATGTAGATTTGAACTTATAAATGCTTTTCAGTGCCTCTTCTGAGGAGTCAAGGTGCAGCTACAGAAAGAAAAAGGAATACTATTTTAAACACAGTGAAAATTTTGTACTGAAAGTGCAAAACAACATGAAAAACTGTCCAATCTGCTTAAAAACTGCCCCCAGCAGTTTTTAAGCATGAGGAGTTAGGATATACAGGAAGCTATCTTGAACTTTTGCTGATCCCTGTGGGAGGATCCATTGTTAAGGCTGGCTTCTTCCTCACAAGGATACAAGCGTGGGAGTAGTCAGGACACCAGTTAGATGGATTTGGTATCTGGCTCAGTGTCACTTGAGATTGTAAAAACAAGCTCAGGGAATAAATGTGTGTCCTTCTGCATCGATATGACACCGGGGTCAAATGAATCTAAATTTCAGGAAAGGAGAAAAATATGATCGTTTTTGAGTTTTTGTCACTGTCTTGTTAATGCACATACATAAACTGATCAACCACGTTATTGTTGCACTGTATGTCTCTAGGGAGCAGAAGACACAGTGGGATGAGCAGCTGTTTAAACAGGAAGACACTGAGAAGGAATACGGACGGAAACTGCACAGGTTTATCGACCTTTCCCTCTTTTTGTGTTTCCCACACACCGAGCGATAAATTCCCTTAGCTTCTCCCACACAATCCCTTTATTCATCCCAGCCATTCTCCTAACCATCATCTTCTTTCTGTGCTCCCATGCACTTCCAGATCTATTGCCTCCCCAAGAGAGGTGGGTACGCTAGCATCTCTTAAATTAGTTGAGGAGATCTTAGGCTCCGTTAAGTGTTTGTGACGCTGCAGAGTCTCGTGTGAGGCTGGTGCAACAGATGGAAGCACTTCTTAGCTGGCGTGGAGTCGTGTTTCTCACATACTCTCATCAGTGCCCAGAAGCATGTACGTTGCTGCAGATATGCTTTGATTAGCCAGCATTGCACTGATATACAGACATGCACATGTGTGTCACATACTCCCAATCCACATGTGTACGCCCACAGAAAGACACGTATAAGTGCAGGGGCCTCTCATCTTCCACTTGCAGGCACTGGATGCATGCAGGGTGTATATTTTTCACATGCTATCTGCTGGTATTCCCTTTCTAGACTGCTGGCAGCTTGGTGTGTTCAGTTACACTGTCAATTTATTTCCCATCCCACACAGCAGTCTCTGATCTAACCCCATGGCTCCTATAAAGCTCAACCTATAATAGCAATGGGGGTAGATGCAATTTCAGACTGTGTGGGAGGTGAGAAGACAACAATTTTCCAAATCCCTAAGAATGGTGACTATAAGTGTCTGAACAGTGTTAATCTGGTCAAGCCTCCACACCTATCCTCTTTTATGCTGCAACAAATTATTCATTAGATATAAGATGTCTAAAAGCCTCATGCTTGTTTGTTTATAAAAAGAAATCAGATTCATATTGTTTGTTAATTGATAACATATTTATTAGAAAATATGACATTATTACTTCATGGTCAACAAACAAACAAAGAAAAAAAAAACAAGCAAAAATGTATTAATCCATTATCTCACTCTTATCCTTGCAGGATCGCAAATATTTCATAAGACCAAAAGAAAAAAATTTCAAAACATAAATGTTGACTTATGCTTAATACTTGCCTAAAAATCACTAATTTCAAAAGGTTCTGACAAACGAGCCTGAATTGACCAAATATTCTAATTTATTGAATATAACTGTGGAATGACTGAATAAACTTGGATAATGAGAGGTGCAACTTCCCTTTTCAGATTGCTAAAGTATTTTTTTTAAATATGGTTTGCCCCAGTTTTCCATGTCTGTAACTTATGTACTTTAATAAAAGTTTTGCAAAGATATCGGATGGTTTTATTCTGATGTAACAAAGCTGGCTTTCATCAGTTACCTGTTGACCTATCAGTACAGAATCATGGTGCACCTGCAGGTGTGCATGCATGGGTGGTTGTTCAGAACAGGCGTAAACATGTCCTGTTTAAATACAGATGAAAAGAGCACTTCCTTCCAGAATATTGTAATACAGACATGTTTGTGCAACTCTCAACCTTTGTGTCTTTATCAACAGATTAACAGTGGAAGTAGAGGAGAAAAATAAGAGGTGGTTGTTATGTCAACAAAGGTGTGATGCCATGGAGAAGCAGCTGTTGTCATGGGAGGAGAGAGAGGAAGAACTAAACCAGAAGTGGCATGCAGCTGGAGAGGAAGTGATGCAAACCAGGGAAGTTCTGGAAAAGATTCAGCAGGAAAACGGGGAGCTGATCAAAGAAAGGTAATTGATTCATGATTCTTCTGCTTCATGATTGTTTCTCCTTTGTGCTCCAGACTATCAGATTCTATTCTGTTTTTATCTGTTCACTTCTACACTATAATTTATTCTGAATATAAAGATCATTATTAATGCCAATTCACCCTATATTCAGCTGCTTATGCATAGACTGGCTTACAAAACTTTTAAAATAAGAAACTAATGAACTTTAGTCCTGTCAGAGGCATCCATATTGTAATTTACTTCAATGAATTTTGACTAGTGTTGTTCATAGAACTGCTTAAGCACAACTGTGTGCTGGAGTTCTCTTAATAGTCTGAAGAGATGGGACAGCCTAAATGAGGAAACAGGTCAGTAAATATTTACAGCTCAGTTCAGCCTGAGAGGACAGATTTGAGTTTGGAACAACATAACACAAATCAGTGCAAATGTCAAAGGGACCAAACTTTGCGTAAATCTTACATGAGGCTAACACCACTTTTACAAAGCAGAATATTCAATAACCTTGTGTTTATAGTTTATTATCAGCTTTTCATTACATTAAAAATACTAAACACCCCTGAGATCAAAGTTTGGGTAACCATAACGGCTCAGTTTGAATTTATTTTGGTCAACTGGGAAATATTTACTGAGCTCTAATTATTTCACAGTGGACTATTGGGTGTGAAAACACCTTAAATATCTTAATATTTTAATTTAAGATTTAATTTGAAAGTTTACTTTGTGAAATTGCAAAGAATAATTTTCATAGTTTAACTGTTACCATAGCTACAATCGGATGCTATCAGTTTAATATTTGTGTTTGAGCTTGCTTTGTTCACACATACATATCAGTAAATAATAACCAATTACCAGTGATTACTGTTAAGCTCAGCCTATGAAACTCCAGCAAATCTGTGTTGAAACTAGCAGTGGTGATGTTCTTTACAGCAAGAGGGGCCCCTAACTCATATTCTGCTTAAGGCCCCATATCCCGTTATCCCAGCCTTGCATGGCGAACTAGAACCACAGCACTGTGCAGCTCTCTGCTGGATGTGAGAGACAAACAGGGAAATTTAATTCATGTGGCACTAGTGGGGGGCAATGTTTTTTTTGTTGAGTCTTTAATAAGCGCCACAGAAGCTTTTTGTTTTCGTAGGCTGAGATTTATGGGACGAGTTCTTCTGATTCCCACTCTTCATAGTCAGCCAGCTGATTCTGTAGCGCTCATTCACCCCTACAGGTCCACTTCGCAGCTGCACCGCCTAGCAGATCTGTCTGACTGGACTGGAGAGAAGAAGAGGTAGAGAAGACATTTGATATGGCATAGTTTGAGGCATTAGTGGCACTGCAAAACATCAGCATGCTGCGTGACTGCACACTTCTTTATTAATATTAAGTATACCTATTGGTTATATCCACAATATCTAGTGAAAGGTCACAAAGGAAGCTTGTGCACATTGGGTGAAAGGTTTGAACAAGTCAATTTATCAGTCATCATAATGTTAACAAAGTGAAAACATCATATTACAATCCAAAGCATCTGTTTTCACTAGTGACTGTTTTCCTCATGTTTATTTTTATTTTATATTTACAAAAAGAACCTCCTTACATGTATCTCCACCCAAGAGCTTGAAGACCAAGTAAATAAATTGTAGTGCAGTTTGAAAGGCCTATGAAATTTGTCAAAGTTTGAATCAGTTCTGTTCTGCTGAATTAACGTATCTGTTTTGATGAATGACCAAAGAGACTATCTCCCTTAAGAACTGTAACACACTAAGGTCCTATCTGGACCAAGCAGTTCACACTGAGAGGTATAGCAGCAGAGCATGGACTCCATTCACAGCTTGTATCCCGTAATATAACCGTACAAGGTTAAACTCTGAGCCTCAAGAACCTTGTTGAATGTCTTTCCCTTTATTGTGTGAACACTGTCAATAAAGGCCACTGGTGCTTTAAATTTTTTTTTTTTTTAAAAACAAGCAGTATCTTAACATTTATATGAAATACAGACGTTAAAATTGAGACTAATGCTCAATTTTTACTTGGGCAGTAGTCCAATATTTTGATCATACTGTCACAATACCGTTTGCTAATTGGTCATATAAAAATTGACATTTTTTAATGACTGAGTAAATCACAGCCGCATGTCTGACTGGGCTTGCCTTAATTAGACCCCAAATCTAGTATTTGGGTTTGGACAGTTAGCGCATAGGTTCCTGATGAAATCCATTTCTGTAAAGCTTTTGGTCTCTTAGATTAATAATTTTACTCAGCTGTCCCTAAAATTATAAATCATCAAAGTTCCAAGAAAATAAATACGTGGGATTTTCAGAACCTCTCCTGGCATTCTTAGCATGCCTGCTGTGATCAGCAGGCATGCTAAGAATCCTGAAATGCAGATTCAGGCTTTTTTGAACTAAATGAAAAAACATCAGAATGCTACAAATATTTTTAGTCTTGTGGTTCAAGAATGTTTTCATGTTTTTTTATGGCTTGTGAGCCTTTTTGAAGTGAATTACAGTGCTGTGATTCACTGGGAGATGGTTCATAATAAGAATGACTGTGACAGAGTGATATTTAAATGGAATATAAATAATTGATAGGAGAAACAGAAACACCGTAAAACGTTTCTACACATAAATATTTCCTTGACTTTTCAGCAGTTTTCCCCTTAGAATACAAAGTATGAAGGGCTGGAGAGTAATGCAAACTGAGGTTGAGTAGGTTAAGTTCACATTAGAAACAAATTCTTGCATGAAAGGATTTCTTTTTCACTCCCCAGGATCACAAATAATTTAAAACCTATAGATTTTCCTCTGTGGTTCTCTGCACACAAATTTCAAGTTTAAGATAAGACTGCCTTTTAGCTTCTAGAATTGACATGAATTAGTGTCAGTGAACAGGATCAAAGTAGGATTGCTCCATAAGTCCACATATGATTAACAAAGCCATGACGTTTTAATTGCTAAACAGCTACATGTGTTTATTCTTCAAAAGATTGGTAACCTATCTTTTAGATTCACTGAAAACATTCATATATAGTGTAGATAATGGATTCCCGAAGCTGGAGCTTTCCCGTAAGTATGTATCTGTATGCTTCAGTAAATAGTATTTTAAATCATCACAGATGTAATCTGGTATGCGGTCATTAGTTTTTTGTTCTTTAATAGTTATATCATGTTTTCGATGACAGATGCCTTTTTTGGAAGAAGAAATCCCATATTATATCTAAAGTCATGCACAAAGTTAATTTCTAGCCTTCAAGGGGAATGTTTGCACAATGTCTGAGACTGTTGTAATAGTACAAATAAGTCACGGTTCAATAGGTTTCTCAGTTTAAGGTCATGGTTGGAGTGGGTATGCCACAACATCAAAAAGAATCAAATGCAAATGCCAAATGTGACAATATTTTTTTTCTTGTACACAGAAAATAAGTCTAAAGAGACTTGAAAATAACCCATCCCTATTAGTTATGGGGTTCTGACATCAGGGGATTTGTAACACATTGGAAGATTTGTGTGCTGAAACAAATCTTTAAAATAATAAAAAAACTTGAACAGTAGGGCATAATGTGTGTCATATTTAAATGCATTTATAAAGTATTAGGCATTGCAAAGTGCATTATCTACAAATTAGAAGGTGCAAAAATGTCTGATGCCGAGGAAAGAACAAATATGCAATATATTCTCATAATAGTACTATTATCTACATACACTTCATATTTCACTGCTGTTACAAGTTATGTGAAACCTGATGCTTTTTCAGGCTGTAGATTGAATTTGTCTAAGTCCTTCACCATGTCAACATTTCCAGTTATTCTTGTACTAGTTTTGTGTGGAGTACTTTTGTAGCTTAATCTACCCATTTTCTCTCCTGGATGGAAGTGCTGATCGCCTGTGACTTAGGCAGTCTTTGTCACTGTGCTATGACAGTTTCAGTAGTTTTCAGTTGTTACTTTTCCTTAAAAACTAAACATTTTAGTAAAGATCCTGCTCAAGCACAAAAATGAAAGTAAAGGTTGTCCATTTCCACCACATATTGCATATTAAGCTGCAGTTTATAATTACACACAAACACGCATGTCGCTTGGTATAAATACAGTAAATCTAAATTGTTGATATTTTTCACTGTATTTTTACTTTTTAAAAGTTAAATCAAAATATTTGAATAAAGATCCTAGATGTTTTATATGAAATTAAAGTAAAGATAACTGATTGTGGCAATGTTGTATATGCACCAGATGTCATCATTACAGCTATGAAATTTGTCTCGCATTTTCTGAACAATCATTAACAGTTTAACATTAACAGAGGATAATAAACATCAACAGTTTGACATAGTTAACCTATGATTTTTTTTTTTTAAGGTTTTATCAGCTCTAGTGGCCTTTATTAGAGAGGGGTCAGACAGGAAAGTGAGTTGTAAGAGAGGGGAAGACATGCAACAAAGGTTATCAGGCTGGAACTTGAGTCTGTAATGGCAGTATAGAGGATTTCTTATTGTGAAATCCTGAACTCTACCTTAACTGACAGAAGTGAAGTTTTTGGATTTGTAATTTTTGCTTCATGTTAAACCAAGCATGTAACCAAATTTACTCTTGGTAAAAAATAAAAGTTACAATTACAGAAACAATAGTTCCTCCCCATCTGTTGGTCTGTGTGCAGCCACAGTTATGAATCTTAATGAAGAAGCTGTTGATGAAAATCACTTGTGAAGTGACTGTGAAAAGACAACCTTAAAAACCACCAGGTCACCCTTCCCCCAGGCTAGAGAAAGATTGAAGGGTGATACAATAGAAAACCTGATGAGAGACATGAAACACAGCCATGATGGACAGTTAGATGATAAGATGAAGCAGGAAAGGAGAGATTATAGAAAGGAGGCCAGGAGGAGGAAGGTGGGCCTTAACTGGTTTGAGAAGTTACATCACCAGCTCTTGCATGAAAAGCACGCGACACTGGGGCTGCACACGTTCTACACACACACAAGAGAGACGTCTCAGCATGCCCTGGATTCAGGGAAAGTGACAGAATTGAAAACAGAGGGGCAGGGTGAGTGAGGGCAAGAGCTGGGAGAGGAAGAAAAACCAATGAAAGCCGCAATAAGTTGAAAGAGTAAAAGATTTAAAAGTCAAGAGAGGTCAGAAGTTTCTTTGCCTACTCATCCATCTTTTAAATGTGAGAGGACTTGTTTCAAGTGGTTTCAGGCAGCTGCATTTTCGTGACTGAAATGATGTCCCTCAGAAGCTCTCCAGCCCATCCACCCTTCCACAGAGACGTGGTTTCAAGCCTTGGGCACAAGATAACGCCTTCATCTATGTTTACTTCACACTTTTTCTGCTTTTCAAGTTCTCTCCTTTTTGCTCTTGTGGAAAGTATTATATCATCCTTGTCTGGATCTTGACTTTTATTATGGCTCTCAGTCCTTTTTTATTCACACATCATAAATTGCTATTGCTATAAAATAGGGTCTATTTTTTCTTTTACAAGGCAGCACATTTCTGCTTTGAAATTCTGGGTTAGTGGAAGAAAATTCCTCATCCTTTCCAGGTGGAGAGCTCTGTCCCTAAGTATAAATCCTGGGTGATGCATGATGTCAGCAGAGACTCCTGATAACTCCCGATCCTCATTGTTGATTCACGGACAGTGAGTAAAAAGCTATTTAAAACTGCCCTTGAGCAGGGCCGACTTTTGTCTGCATGTACACACATAGATGCTATCAGCATCCAGAGCAGAAAAAAGGAATGTGCTTTTTTAGAAGAGGCATCACCCACTCACACACATGTTCTCTGCCTGCATACACACTCGTCAGTCCTTAAAAGCAGCCTGGCGTGTGAGCAAATGAAAGAGTGTTCCCAGATTTTCCCATCATTCCACCCTATAATCCCCCCAGACCTCCTTCTGAGGGCTAAAGTTGCACGCACCCTCATGCTCCCTGGGGTGGGTGCGGGGTGTCTCTCACACACACACACACACACCCACACATAGGCTCAAAGTTGATCCTAAAACTGCTGGTGCGTTTATCTTTCCTGAGATCTCCAGTTTTTGATAATCAGAGGTGAGTTATATCTGACAGGACACGTACACACTCAGGCACTCCAACCCACCCACATGCAGACGCACAGAGATGTTGTATGCATCAGCAGTTTGATACATATTAAAAAGGCTTTGACTTCATAAATCTGTCAAATCCTCACATCCTGGGGTTTCTTTTCTAGAAAGGACTTAACTATGAAATCCCTGATGGCTCTGTGCTTTGAACACACACATATACATGCACAAACACACAATGTATTATCGCAGAGTAGTGTAAACTTCACAGCAACTATGCTAAACGTATCTAAAATAACATTTTACATTCCAGTAGATGGTTTCACAGTGACGGCTCCTCTTTTGCTTCAGTCTCCTCCCACATCTCTTGTCACCCCTTAATGAGGACCGAGCAACATTTGAAAGGGAGTCAGGCCTTGGCATCAAACTTGCAACTCTCTGGGAGCGTTCATGCAGAAACTTTTGGCTGCATCTATTTTTGCGCTTCTCCCTGTGCGTGCACGCGGTCAGTAGGCTGATGTGATTAGCCAGAGCTAGTGGAGTGAACAATATTATGTCTGCCCTGACTTAGAAGAGAGGGAATGTGGAGGCGGCTCTTTATTATGTTGTAGGTTATGTGGTGTTTCATCAGATATATGCACAGTGAGAAGTGTGCACACAAATATGTCACCACACTTTTTTTTTTAACAAAGATGGTTCCTCTTTGACAAATGTTGTGGCACAAAACACAATGCCTTAGAGAGATAGATCGTCCATTTAACTTTTTACATTTTCTGTACAACCTGATTATAACATATTTTAATAAGATTTATGTGAAGGGCAAAACTGTGAATAACTGTGAAAAAGTGGAAGGTTTTTGGAAATATATATTCATCTCCTGTGCGTCAAAACATTGAAGAAAACCTCTTTCTTGTACTCCACTACATGGGTTATGATATGATCTAAACCTTTCCATTGTAGTTCTGGCTGTATGTTTAGTCTTGTTGTCCATCTGAAAGGTGTGTCCTAGTCATCAACAAACCATCCGTCATCCCATCACCTATGACCAGCTTCCATCTCGATGCTGATGAAACTCATATCCATAGCTTGAGGACACTTTTCAAACTTGCATTTGTCAAAATATTTTGAAATTTAAACAATTGTGCACTATGTGATGTTGGGGTGTGACATAAAAGCTTAATAAAATATGCTGAAATTAGTGGTGCCTTTACAAGGCACTATGTATTGTCCCTCCAACAATGTTTACGTTGGCTAGGTTACAAGACGATACAAATTTAAAGCACTGATTGTTTTAACAAAATGTTCAGTTGTCCCAGATATTATTTGCCAGCTTGTATTTTCCTCCAAAACTGACTGTCTAAACATTTCTTAAAAGCAGCCAGCTCCTCTGCTTGTCCTCTGAGATTCATTGTCCTTCACATCTTATCAGCCAGAGCAGCTGCTGAAATGACACTTTATATTTGTGCAGAAGATCAACAATTCAATAAGGTTTATTCTTTCTGGCTATCTCAAGCTCATGTTCCACAGTTCACTTTGTTCTCTCTTTCTGACTTCCATTTCATGTTTTATTTGCTCACCACTTTTTTCTTTCTGTGGATGTCCAGATCAAGATTTTTTTCTGTGATAATGACCTGAGTCATTAAAGATTAGGCAGATGGATTCTATAGAGTTAATAAAATCAATACTATGTATATGTGTGAAAGCGCTGTATCTTCAAAGTGCAGTAAAGTAGCATGCTAGACTTCCCCAGTATTGCACCTCTTGTCACCTTCCTAAAATGAGCACTAAGTGAAAAAAAAAAAATCTATTTATCTTAAAAGAGTCATGACATGGTGGAATGTAAGTTGGAAAGTTGGAAAGACCAAAACATTCATAGTCTAAAAAAACTGCAGCTCACAAAGGGTGTCCGTTCTTTTCACAATGACTGTTTACATGTATATTAGATGGCAGAGACCTTTGGAGGGGCAGGGGCTCAAAGTTAAAAGGGGGCACATTAAACAAGATCTTAAAACACTGTACAACA
>CAEGAE010074676.1:0-21730 GCA_903067095.1 Girardinus metallicus
TATATATATGTGTGTGTGTTATTTACAATTGTGTACTACTTGGCTCATAGCTTGACAGTTTTAATTTGGGCAGCTCATGTTAAGGGATCGTTCTCAGAAGGGTTGGATGAATTTGAAAAAAGATTTACATCAAATTGTTCAGCATTTAAACTCGGTTTCAATTGTTTGAGACAAATCTATACTGCATCAAAAGTGGACTGTAGAGATTTAAATGCCTTTAAATTACAGAATCATCTGCATAAAAATGGAAGGAAGCGTTTGACAACTTTATGCAGGGATCAGGAATAAAAATTGTGTACAAGATGAGCCTTAAGGACAACACACACCGGGTCTGATTTGGCATCCCGTCCAACAGAAAATCAAGTTGGAAATTGTACGCAGAAATCAGAACACATTAATGTCGGTGGGGTTCTGCAGACTGCTAGCGATTCCCAGCAACTGCATTTTTGCCTGTCCAGCCTGGGGTCTGCCTTGGTCAGAACTACACAGTAATTTCACAAGAATGTAATGAATGAGACAGGAAGTTAGACATGGTGGCAAAGTAAACTACATCTGCTTTGGAGGAAAATAAAACTGCAAACCAACTGGGAGCTTGGCTGGCAATGCCAACTTTGAAGGTGGCAGAGTGGTGGGGGTTAGAGAGTTTTAAGTGGTCATAAACTTGCCAAACTAAAACAAGATATGGATTTGAAATATTTCCTGTCTGCTTTCATCAGCTGTCTGTCACCCTGTGGGTTGGTGATGGGCAGGTTGACTGATCAGGTCTGCCAGGAGTCCCCATGGAGTTGGTTTGTCAGACGATGCTTTGATCTGGGGTGACAGTAGAAATAGGAAAGGTGCGCTGGGGGAAGCCAAATAATGTGTGTACACAACAGGACAGGTAGGATACAGGAGGCTGAGTCTCAGTATAAAGCCTCACAGGTTTGTTAGAGAACATCAGCGAACAAACAGCACCATGACCAAGAAACACAGCAGAGAGGTCACAGACCTCTGTGAAATCCATCATCTAAAGATGGAAAGAGTAAGGTACTACTGCAAATCTACAGAGACATGGCCGTCCACCTAAACTGACAGTCCAGGGAAGGAGAGCAGTAATCAGAGAACCTCTCCACAAATCTAGCCTTAATTGAAGAGTGCCAGGAAGAAATCTGTTGTAGAGGAAAAGCAATTCAAAGTTCTGTTTGCTGTTTGCAAAAGACACAGCAAAAGTGGAATGAGATGAAATGGTCAAAGAAGGCAAATTTGAACTTTGTGAACTAAATGCAAAATGAAGAAATAGAGTACACACCCTGAACACATCAACCCCACAAGGAAACTTGGTGTGGGAATCATTGCACTATATGATAGCTTTTAATTCATTTTTTATGAAGTGTTTTCATTGACATTAAACTTGTACAAATTGGAATTATGCAAATAAATTCACTTTCTGGAAACATGACAATTTTGAAAAAACTCACATAATTTAATAAAAAAGATTACTGCTAGGATGAGGTGGTTTTTCAGCCAAATCGAAAATGGTGTATTTCACTGGAAAAACTTTATGAATCAGGCGAGACCCACCAGTTTGTTATACAGCCACAGTAACACACTTATTTGTAGGCACTGACCTCGTTGGACAACGTGCAGATGGAGCCACAAGAGTTTTCACAGCATCACACAGTTCGTCAAAGGCAAGTGTTAAATTTGTTGGCCTTCTATGAAACCATGATGTCTCTTCTGCCGGCTGATAGAGGATGAGTTCTAGTGCTGTGGCTGAAATATTAATATATCTAATGTAAGTATTTACATCCATCGCTGCCATGATTTTTTATGACGTGAACAAGCTTATTCACTTGTGATTTTAATTACATTTCTTGTGTAAAGGAAACAATGCAATTGTGAAATTGTGTTTTTTCAAAATTAGCAGAATATCAAAAAAAGTTTTATATATACTTGTAATGGAAATGTAGCTATGCGACAGACTGGTGACCTGTCCAGGGTGACCCCGCCTCTCACCCGGAATGTGGCTGGAGAGGCACCAGCACCTTTCGACCCCACTAAGGGACAAGGGTGTAATGAAAATGGATGGATGGATGGATGGATGGATGGATGGAAATGTAGCTAATGTAAAAACAAGGCTATAAATACGTTTGTAAGGCAACAAATTACATGGAGATGGAGATGAATGATCCACTGTGGTGCTTTTATCCTCATCTTGGTTCTTCTGATTATCTCCCACTGTAAGAGAGAGAGGATATTTCACTATATTTCTATCAAACTTAGAAAACTGTAGCAAGGTCACATATGCATTGAATTACCAGGAAACAGGCACATCTTTGTCTTCCAAGTTCCACTTTATATTTTTTTTTTGTCAAGACTTCAACAAAGAGACACAAAAACAACTCAAGATGACAAGAAAATGGTGTAAAATCACAATAGTCACCAAAGAACTGCAGACACTAAAAACACTACAAAGAAATGTCACACAACAAAGGCAAAGATGAGAAATGATCACAACCGTCCTCAAAATAACCACATTTAGCAAAAAAAAAAGGTTGCAAAGGCAAAAAATGTTACACTGTGCTTAGTTATTAGTCTGAAAGCAAGCTAATGTAAACGTGATACAGCTCTTTGTTGTGCTAAAAAGTATGGAAACAGCAGTTTGGTGAATACCCCAGTGAAAACCTAAACCTATTGAAACCAGCCAACAGATCATACGGACAGCATCTACTGATGAGAACATCACAGAGATGTCAGACACCGAGGAAATAATGTCATGTTTCATGACAAGGAACATCACTTTGCAGTCAGCAGCAGCTGTATATTTGTAACATTACTGCTCAAATAAAACTACTGAACTGTTGCATGTTGAAATTATGATTTACACATGAAATATAATGTCCTTTCATCTGCAGCTACTACATTGTCCACGCTGGGGCAGTTTATCAGGTAAAGTACCAAGAAAGATTTTTTTTTTTTTTTTTTTACATTTACTTGTTAAAAGATTTAGAATTAAAAGTGAGATTCTTTAGAAAATGTAAAAGGGGCAGGGTTAGAGGTAATGGAGTAACAATGTGGAAAATTCAGAACGTATCCTTAAGCATAAAGGTGATAATGACATTTCTGTCCTCTCAAAAACGTAGGTGTGCTCCAATGTCCATCCTGCCACGATGTTTATACCAAAGATATCACATTTGCATAGTTTCATCGGAATTCCCCCTTAAATACTTCAGGTCCCTGCACGTCCACATTCAGCTTCAGTCTGATGTCACAGGAAACACCATCAATGCTGTTGTTTTAAAGAATGTTTTCACACCTGTTAGTCTGGTAGACTCTGACCAAAATTGCAAATTTTGTTATGTTTTCAGCTGGTACTGTTCATTTTGGCCACTACATTGTGTAAAACAAACCAAGCCCTTTGAAAACCTGTCTTTTTTATTTGTCATGTGGAAATGTAAATTTGACCAAAGACAGTGATCGATCTGGTTTGTCATGTTGGCGTCTTGACTAAGCTTTTTATATTAGCACCCCATGTTAGTGCTTTTGCAGTCCTGAACAGACTTTAAAGGCCAATCAACTATAATGACAGCAAGTGGGAGATGTTATCAGGTTGCCTAAGGAGGCGTTCTGAAGCAGGCAGTAGTTACAGAAAATGGCACTGGAGCGTTTAAAGCAATGTGGAAGCTTTTCCGTAGAAATTCACTCACCCATAAATGATTTCAGTTTTAATTGGCTCCCAGCACTTTACTCTGCAGTGGCTCTGGACAACAACAAGGAGATCCTGATGTCATTAGAGTGTACCTCCCACCCAGACCAACTCTTTCTAAACACTATTTTTATGATTTTGTGGAAAGAAACAAGGAACAACATCTGGCGAAAACTTGTGTTTTTAAAAGGACTCGAACAAACCATGTTTTGTGGGACTTTGGGTAATAGGTCAGGGAGGCTTAGCTTAGGGAAACTTTGGGAAAATATAAACGAGGCCTTCAAGCTGGAACATGGGGGCACTCTGGAAGTTTTCACTGAGCTGCTTTACGAGAGTTGGACAAGCTACTGTTAGGATTCTCTGAAAAATGTGGCAAGAACAAAGTGGAGATATTTGAGCTTGTTCCAGAGCGGTTCCACAAAACATTATTAGGAGCCAAACTGAATGGAGCCTCTTCAAAGACTTATGACCTTCTACAGACACATAAGATGACTGTGTTTAATCCCAAGCGGCAGATTCTGATGTACATTCACTCTGAGTAAATAATCAAGAAGGCAGTGGGTTTGCCATTTTTTTAAAAGACCGAGTAGAAGCTGTGTTAGTGTAACCGGCAGCTACTATGTAGGCTTTCTGTTTTTCCACTTACCTCACCTCCGAGCAGCTTTATAAAACAGCTTCTTGTTGTTGTTATGTTGTCACAGCTGAGAGGTGCTGCAGATGGAGGCGTAAACTGAACAGAAACACGGCCAAAGTCGACACAGTCGCTGCCTCTGTGAACATGTATAATGGGACTCCAGTACCTGGAAGGAAATAAGCAGGCTTTTTTTCTCTACCATTCAGGTTGACTGTTTTCAGCCTAGGAACAAATTAAATATGACATTTTGAACTCATATTACTAAGTGTACTCTTCAGTCCAAGCTGCAGTTTGAAATTACAATGGAAGAAATGAAGAATCTAACAACTATTCCCTTTAATATGTAATCTCCAGCTAACTAACAGTCTCTAGTAAATGCAAATGAATGACCAGGCATTGAAAGCTAATGACAATAATAGTGTTGTAGCAGTTAGCGGACAGTGAGCTCAACTTGAATTGGGCCCACTCTGTGTTATACAGAGCCCACCCTTGCGTAGGCTCTGTATAACACATTACTATTTTCCCTCCTATCCAAACCTTCTCTTCAATCCCTCCAGACCTGAGTATTTCAGTGCGCGCTGGCTTGACAATACCTCTCTTCCTTCTTATTCAATGTCTTCTGCGCCTGGAATCTGTTACTAAGAGACATCATTTAAAACCATTAAATCCTGACTTAGCTTCTTTATACTGAAGCAAACCATTTTTAGATCAGAACAGACACAGAAGCAAGGGGACATATAATACCCCAGATTTTTGAGTTTGCACAAAGGAAAGCCTTTGTTCTCTGTGTTTGTAACAGTTGGGATTGGTACTACAGATGCAGGACATGGAGGCATAATATACTCTGCGGAGCCCCGGCAATAGTCATGACATCAGCTTTTACACAGAGCAGTTTGGGTAAATACGGCAGCGTCTGGGACCTGAGGAGTATGAAAAACAACCATGGGGATCATATATTTTATAATTTAGCTTCACCGCATCGAACATCCAAGACGCAAACGGTTCATCCTTGGATGGCGTGATTCCTAAGGCTTTGTTTGTACCTTCACAATGTTTTAAAATGCCATTATAATCACCGTTTTGATGTAGAAGTGTCAGGATGACAAAATTCCAGTTGGTTGCAGTTTTTAAATTTACCAGTAGATGTCAGCACATGCATCACACTGAGCCTTTAAAACAGAGGTGCTCAAGTCCAGTCCTCCAGAGCCACCATCCTGCAACTTTCAGATGCGTCCCTGCTCCAACACACCTGAATCAAATGAATGGCTCATTACCAGGGCAGTTTAGAGCTGTTGGAGTAAGGATACTTCTAAAAGTTGCAGGATGGTAGCTCTTGAGGACTGGACTTGATCAACTCTGCTTCACAACAACAACATAAAACCCTGGGAAAACTTAAATTTCACATGAAAAAAACAACAACAATTCAACAAAAAAATGACATCTCATATTATTTATTCTGAGCATCCATTTGTAAAATGACCTTTTCAAGAAATTAATAACACTTGTTGTAATAAGTATAATTTTTCCAATCACAGGGCAAAAATATGTAATTACTCAGCATTGTTGGAGAAAAATTGACTCATGGACTCAAAAAACAGAAAAGTCAATATTAGTAAGTTGCATTCTTATAAAATTTCATTTTATAAAATACAACCTGATTCCATAATTATTCCCCTCTTGATATTTTACTTGTTCTGAAAAAAGATATGCCAGTAATTACAGCCATATAAGAAGTTTTACAGGTATGTTTTATGAGTCAAAAAAGTTGCATTTTTTCATGTATTGCAATTTGTGTATTATTTTCACTGTTAATGCATTTAGCTCTTAGTAGAGCCTTGTTAGCTTTTGCCTTTATCTTTTACACTTTCTTGGATTAGTACAAAATAACCATCTCTTAAGCAAAATATAGTTTTAAATTTGAAAAAAAAAACATTGTTTTTGAAGAGGCGAGAAAGCAATTCTACTAAAACTAAGACTAAAAGGCCAGCTGAGCTACCTATTTGCCACATATAGCCTAACTTCTTCTCTGATAAATAAATCTTCATCTGAGAAATGCTATCAAATGAGAGGAAGACGATGTTTAATGCAGATGATCCACTCGGCCCCCAGCAGGTTTAGAGACAGCGGAGCGGGAACATGAATCTCTCAACAGGCGTTTTGCATATTATCTCACCCCCCATCGTCCTGCGTCTGAGTAAACAGGTATTTTTTTTCACATTAGCATCTGGTATTTATCGAACAGCCATTCACAGACAGATTGCTCCAATAGTTCCTCCAAGCGGAACATTTCATTTCAGATTTCAGTCTGAGTAATGACTCATCTGCATATTCAAACAGAGAGACTCGTAAGGACACAAATGAGGAAGATTTGATGAAGAAAAATAGCTGAAGCGACAGTAACTCAAAAGTCTTACATCTTTCAGAAAAGTTGAAACAAGCATATGTTGAAGTAAGGACGCGTGAAAAGCTTTTTTCTGATGACACAATTGTTTGATGACCTGGTGTTTTTACAAGTTAAACAACTGGGAAGGGAAGAAAAGCAAACATTACCCTCGTATTTCAGATTAACACGGAAGATGCAGTTTGTTGACAAGAGCCTGTTTTTACATTTGAGATTTTTTAATATATTCAACTATAGAGTATGAACTGGTCAGACATAACATCAGAGGAACTGGTAAGTTCAGTGAGAAACAATGAGATGAGATTTGAAGAAATATTTTTGGGAGTAACTTTGTTTTTCACTGGTCACAAGTTGCATTGAAAGGAGCTGTTATCTGTGTAAACTAATCCAGTTTAGGTTTGACAAGTTGACTTGAGATTTTAGTGTTTGCCTCAGTCGTAAAGACGGCAAAAATGTGTGTGTGTGTGTGTGTGTGTGTTTTTAAACAGCATTAATGTTGGTGTAAAACTCTTGTTTCCTTAAAGGTTTTTCCTTTATGTGCAGTGCATTCGACTGAAAATGGGTTTTTCAGTCAAATGAAATGAAATGCAAGAAGACTATAAAAATGCAAAAAGTAAAAAATTATCTTAAGCCCATCAGAAGTTTTTTAAAACTGAAATTAGTCTGGAAAACCCAAGCTTATGGGGAGAGACAGAAGAAGTGAAGACATTCAGCGAGGACCCATGGTTACTAATCGAACCCTGAAACTAATATCCTCCTTACATCGGGTGACTGCTCCAACTCCACGCCACACATCGCCCCAGAATTACCCAGTCCAGGTCGATCAGTATAAGAACAAGGAGGAAACCAACTATTTTAGATCAGTTACAATTGCTGAAGGTTTATATATTTATTTGAAAAAAAAAAAACAACAACAATCTAAGAGATTTTTTTCAAGATGACTTGGGGCAAATGTTTTAGGTGTCTTCCCACAAGTTTGTCACAATAGTTTTCTGTCATTTTGGGCCCATTCCTCCAGACAAAACTGGTCTAACTGGGTCCGGGAGGCCACGTTGCTTACCTTTATGATTTTCTGTGGGGCAGAGATTTTCAGACTTTGGCCACTCTAAAAACATCTTTCTCTCTAAGCCACTTCAGAGATAATTATGAAATGCTTGGAATCGTTGGTTATTTGGAACGCCCATTTGGTTCTAACTCCCGTCTTGAGATGTTGCTTCAATAGTTGAGGTTTTTTCTTTATGACATTAGCTATACTGTAAAGTTCACCAGTTCCTCCTGCATAAAAACAGCCACACAATACAGTGGGAATGTTGTTCTCTGGCTTGAAACCTCCCCCCATTCTCCTTTAAATGAAACGATGATCTACCAACATACCACAGGACAAATGCACACATTTTAAGTTGCTTTTCAGTAGTTGTGTTTTCAGTCAGTTGTCATACAAATTTTGATCAAATTTTATGATGTCAAAAAAGCAGAAAAAAAAAACATCTACTGGTTTGGATTGAATCAGTCAGGCTACTCAAAAAGTGAACCTTGCAGATGTTTAAGCAGGTGCAGGGAAGTGGGGCTGAGTTGAAAAGGAACCATGTCATCATGGGACATTTCGTACCTGTAATTCATAAATTTGTACCTTTAACCGATAGCTAAAAGTATTTTTTTTTTAAATGCTTGTCAGTCTAATTTAGAAAAACGTGGCTCTCTTTGGTTGATTCTGACCTTCATCAGAGGTTGTTTATTATCACATTTAGTATGAGTCAGTAGGCCTGAGTCAAAATAATCAACAGAAACTGTGTTGGACTGAGTGGATTTATAAAACTACCCAACAACAGGGACGATTTCTTGCACGTTGATCCAGAGCATAGGGTGTCTACTTTATCTTCACATAATATGTCAGGGTTTCTAGGTACACATCTATCTGTTTAACTTGTGCGTGTCATAAAGTTTCTGAGGACAAACAGGAAGTATACCTAATCCATCAAATAGGATGAGACTTGCTAGTGTAACTAAAAGCCAACTAAGCTGTCTACAAAGTGCATTAGAGAGAGGAGGGGTGTTTATACGAGCGAGTGTTTACGGCAAAGGCAGGGACCGGGTGAGGGTGTAAAGGGTTAAGGTCCTTTATAGTTTTATCATAAACCTGTTGCATAATTCTCTGAGGGGTTCTCTGTTCCCTGCAACACTGCTTAAAGCGAGCATTTCTTCTTCATGTTGGTACTTTGGTGATCTCAAGGGATTCTTAAAATAGATGTCTCTGCTACACTTGAGGAAAAACATTCTATTTTGTTTCCAGGTCAAGGGTCACTCGCTCACAATAACAAAGATGTTACCTTGGAACATTTGGTAGAAAGAAAAATAAATGATTCATGCAGTTTTTGTCACAACAGAAGCAGATTTGATAATGTTACTGTTGTCAGATGAATCGTGTTTGTGTACATACAGAGTGTCAGGTTAGTATCTGAGAGGAGAGGCTTGCTCTGATTATCCAGTGAACTTCTACAACTTCCTGTTTACATGGCAGGGCTTAAAGCCACAGGGATCTGCTGGTCAGCTGGAGAGGCTTAAGCTGGTTACAGCATAAATACTCAGTGTGAGACAACAGTCAGGACGGCGTTCAGTGAAGAACTGACATCAGATTAATAAAACAATAAAAATATGTATTTAATGCACCTGGGAGCTTAATAAGTTAACTATTTTACAGTTTATTGCAGAAACATTTGAATACTTTCAGCTTTTTCACCTTTTGTCAAGTTACATGACAATTTAAATCTATTTCATTGGATTTTTATGTAACAGATCAATGACAAGAAAAAACATATTTTTTGCATTATTTTAAATAAAAATAAAAATACATAAACTTTAAATATAAATTCAATTGTACGCTGAAGGCCTCTGGTGTTTCTTAGTGAACAAACAGAGAGGAAAGAACAGCAGACAGGTCAGGGAGAAAGATCTGGAGTTAGGTAGAAAAACAAATCCCAAAGTATTAATATCACACCGGGCTCTATTCAAACAATCGTCTGGACATGAAAAGAATACGGCACAACTGAAAACCTTCAAAGATATGAAATACATTTACACTAAAAATAGAGTTGAGGAAGTTGAAATTACAAAAATAAATTTGCTTAATGGAAACACCGCAACGTTGAAAAAACTCACATTTTTGATAAAGGATTTTGAAGTGGTAAATAATAGCAGTATTTCACGGAACTGTAATGGAAATACTTTTTTTTTCAGCATCATGAGTCACATGATCAACAGCAGGATTTTGAGGAGGGCAACAGAACAGAAAGTATTCTTCTTTGTATTTTGTAGGGTTTTTTTTAATCGGACAACGTGCAGCTGGCTCCACCAGGGCTCTCACAGCATCACACAGTTTATGAAAAGTTGTGTGATTTGAATGTGTTAAATCCATCACTCTTTTGTAAAATGGCTGACAAAATTTCCCCAAAACTCTGCCTACACAGTCGCTCCCAAATATAAGAGGCTTGTTGCTCCAAAGCCTGAACAAGACGCCAGCGTCAGAACAACACAGTCAAGATTAAGACAATTTATATTATTTATTTGGCTTTTGTAGCTGCAAAACTGCAGTTAAATATATTCTACACCAGTGGTGTCCAAAGTGGGTCAGCATCCTGCATGTTTTAGTTCTCTCCCTGGTTTAACACACCTGGATCAAATTAGAGGCCTAAGAACATTGACCTGCTGAGGAGCTTGTTACTACCACCAGGGAGAGAACTAGAACATGCAGGACGCCGGCCCTCCAGGAACCCGGTGTGGGCACCCCTGGTCTACAGCTTCTCAGTGGAGCAAAATGTTGTTTTGATTCGGGAAATCATGGATTCCTTTTTGTTCTACTTCATAATTGAGGTACTTAATGTTCGTCAATTGTATCTCATCTAAATAAAATACACTAAAGGTTGTATTCATAACACAGTAGAATGGGAAATAGTTTGTGTTGTATTCACACTATAAAAACAATGAAGTCGTTCAGGTAGCTGAAGGAAGAACCCGAGAAACTTCGGAACAGATGCAAATCATTTTCTTTAAATATGCAAACCAGGGAACAGACTTTGGTTTTTGCCCCTCACAGACTCAGCAGTATTTACCTTCTTCACAGACCTTCTTCAGTCACAATGCCAGCTTTGTTCCAAGCATTGTCAGGGACTACAGAGACACACATTTTCCTCGTTTCAAATTTGGCTTAATGCACCTTTTACCAGAGGATATAAATCATTTTGACTCATTAAGTCCATCTGGGGCTTACATAATGCGCATATGTGTAGGTGTTTGTGACTTTGAATGGAGCAGCCGAACTCAATTAGCTAGTTTGCCAAAGAAAGGACCCACTGCAGACTTCATCATCAGGCTCTCACTCAGCTTCTCCAAAAATATAATATCTACACAAGATAGAAAATGTAAATATATATATTTTTTTGCCTCCAGTGAAGTGGAACCTGCAGAGAGAGGACGATTAAACGAGGTAACCATGAAATGAGTCTAGCGCTAACCAACCTCTTGGGGAGGAAAGGCAAGTGCTTACAGATTGTTGTGAATCTGTTTCTCTTTAAACATTTAATGTTTTTTTAAACTAGCAACTTAACAGACTTGGTGTGAGAGTTTATGTGCTAAATTAGCCAGCATTCTTCGTAAATGAGCCATGATCCATTTTATTTACTGAGAAAGCCAATGTTATTTTGTTTTGTTGTCTTTTTCTTTCAAGAAAAATCTGGTATTAATTAAAAAAAAATTACCAAATATCATCATATGCTACGGTAATGAGTGCAATTACATGATCAATCCTCGTTTTGGAAGGATTTTGCACCAGGAAGTGATGTAACACTATTACCTTTACCTTCCATAAAGCAGAAGCTCTACTTCCTGCCATCACCAGTTTGTCCAGAAGGCTCCCATTTCACACCAGCATTCAGCATTCACTTAAGAGTTATGGTTATCATCAACTTCATACCTCTAAAACTCCTGGGCAGCAGCAATGCAGTGAATGAGCACCAATAGCAGACAGTAGTGAATAGAAACAGCAGCAAAAACTTTAATGGAAATGACAGTTTTAATAGAAATATTAAAGAACTTACAATTTCCCCCACATTTGTAGGAATAATTCTACTATTGATTGAAGAGACAGTAAACAGTGTAAGCTGCCACAGCACTAGGCTGAGTTGCATTGAACTGACTTAAGATTGTGCCCAGTCATAGTAAGGATTCACATGTGCAACAAGGTAAAGAAACTGAATTTCCCAAGCAGGATTTTGCCAAAATAACAAAGTTTAGAAAAGCAAGCAAAAGAAATGTGTTTGTTTATAGTGAACATCCAGGTCACTTGTTCACCTGAGATCACAGAGAGTCCTAAATGCAGACAGTAAAAGGTCAAAACACTGACCAAAGTCCGTGAAAAGTAAATGTTCCTACTACAAGCTGTTTAGCATTGCATGTTTGAGTCACAACAGTGATCCATGAGCCGTTAAGGAAGATAAAGTGAAGCATCTGATCAGGATAATGGCTGTCTTCAGAACTTAAACCAGTGTGAGTCCATTCATAATCATGTTAGATGCTTTTTGGTCAGATTTATTTCCATATATTTATGACAGTCACAAATGCTGTATTCTGCTTCTGTGTCATCAGTTGTGTCACATGCTGTCACAATATCATAAAGATCACACAAATCCACTTACATACATTAAACACTCTGTAAAGTGCATAAGCAAAGTGGAAAACTTCATTTTGTGTCCCATCTCAAATCTGGCATACCGTGTAAACAGGGTAGCTAAAGTTAGGGGTGCTAACCCTAAAGCACTAATCATAAACATTAAGTTCACTAACACTAAAGCACTATACCAACATAGTGTTTAATGCTAACTTCAATTCTAATTATATCTGTCCTTGAAGGACTACAGCAATTTAATTTTTACTTTATAATTTATGTTTTATAACGGCTTTAGATATTGTATTTGTTTATTTTTTTTTTCTTTTGTTTCTGTATGTATATTTCTTGCTGAAACTTATTGGGTGTAAACAGTCATTATCTACTTCAAAATGAGAGCAGAAATATAAATGCCTAACTACTTGAAGAATTTAAAAATTACAAAGCAATAGTAAATTAGTGTTCTAGAATTTATGTGGCAAAAATATACTTAGGGGAAGTTAAGTGTGCTAAACATCTTAAAAGCTAGTGAAAGCATTAAGAGGAAAATTAGCTTCTCTTTTAGCGGACAGGGAGTTCTCCCCCCTCGTCTCAGCCAGGGAGTGAAATTGCCTTCATGTCGTATTTTCCCGCCTATGATCGGACCAGGAGCTGTTTTTGTTGCTTTTGGCAGTTGGATTATGTTCATCTCCACTAAAGTAAAAGGTAAAAAAAAACTAAAACAGCTTTAGCCATCAGTAAAAAAGGGATACATTTCTTTTCTAAATTACTAAGTAAGCTGAGTGCCTTCTGGAAGAAAATGGATATTTGAATTTTCAGCTAGGTAATTTTTACATTAACATTCACTGGGATGTTCTGAGCATTAATTACAAGTCCTGGGAGCTTTTATAGCTTTGCTTATGTGGAACAACAAAGTAATTATTTTATTTTTTGACTATGTACAGTGCAGTTAAAAAGTATTTACACCCTTCCATATTTCTTCATTTTTATCACTCATCTTCACTCAAGTCATCTTTGTTTGACATTAAAACGGATCTCAAAAATTAAAGAAATCTGCCAGGGGGCCAATGCTTACTAGCAGTGTGTATAAGGCACAAATAAGGCCCTTCCAGTTTAGACCATTCAATAAATAAATATTGGCTGACGTTAAATTTAGCTAACTTATTGCCTTGTAAATACAAGTTTTGAGTGTTGTCACCCAACCAGTGCAATGCAACATACAAGTGGACGACAAGGGCAGAACTAAAAATGCAAGAAAAAAACAGCAAATATTTAAAGAATCAACCTGTAATTTGTAAAGACCAGTGTTAAAAACAGGAATTTCAAGCTCTCTGGAAGCAAAATACATTTATGCATGTTGGGTGGAGAAAAACTTCTGTGCTGTACTAAACTAGGAATATTCAGAGTTTTAGTAGTTTTAGCAGTAGCAGTAAATTTTCTGGCAACCAAGACCTTATGAGTTGAAGGGGAAACAGGCACAGCAATGGCTGGAACTGAAAGAAGTGGCATCAGTTCAGGTTTACAGCAGAAGGCTTCCATTGTGTGATATTGTATATCTTTTTACACATTAGCTTTGGAGTGTATGCTACCCTGTCAAGCAGTCCTAAAGTTTACAAGCAGACTAAAAAGGGCCATTTATTTAAATTTACTTGTCTGAGCAAGACAAGTAAATTTAATTTGGGTTAGTAATGTTTTTTCAGCCTGTTGAGCTGTTTATACAAGTAACTGGCATGAAAGAAAAACTTCTATTTTTGAAGCCCTTAGGAAGTGCGTAAATGACAAAAGTATTTACACCAACTGAGCTTTTTCCACATGTTGTCAAGTTACAACTTTTTATTAGGATTTTGTGATCCAGGAAACCATAGCACTTTAGTTGTGATTTAGTCGCTTGTTTTCATGTTTCTGGTGTCTTTGACACTGATAGTTTTTGAAACCAGGTCTCAGAGAGGAACTTTTTTATAGCACCCCCTGTGGAGGTGTGAAATGCTATGCATGCACTAGCTTGGCCATTGCCTTCCTGTGCAATTCCACTCAAAAACCCCCTAACAAAAACCTGGTTACTGTCAAAAGTGCATGCACTTTTTGATGATGTGCTAACATTACAGCGCCATGCAGTGGCTTGGAATGACAACTACAACAGATCAATGTGTTTGCATTCTTGTCCAAGATTCCCTTATAAACATCCTGCCTCATGTAAGCATAGCCTAAAACAGAGATGCATAAAACCTGAAAAGTCTGACAAACATTTTTGTTTCTCACAGTACCCCCTACTGATAGGTGAGTGGTCAGTACCAGCTGCACATGTAAACTGAATAATTTGTCTTTTCTTCTTTGAAAAGTAGCTCAAAAACAGTCAGACTGAATGAAGGGAGCAGAAGTTTTCCAGTCATGCCACAGATTATCAGCTGAATTTAGGTCTGGAATTTGACTGGGCCACATTAACACATGAGAATGGTTTGATATAAACTGATTCCTAGCCACCAAGGCCCCAACACATGTTTTGCGCTAACAATTTTAACTAAAACTCTATTTTTCAAGTTCTGCTAAAGAAAATCATCCTACTGCGTGTTTCTCCGACCACCGTGTTTTACCATCGAGATGGTGTGTTCAGGGTGATGTGCTTTGCTACGTTTGCATTGAGGGCAGAAAATATCATTTTGATCTCATCTGATCAGAACAAAGTCCTTCAACATGTTTTGCTGTGTCCTTGTGCTGGGAAATGAGCCAAGTCTGGTCTTAAGGTGGCCCAGCATCATCTCACATAAAGTATTAGTTATTATATTAATGAATAAATGACAGGAAAAGGAAAGAACTCCAACATTACATAATCCGAACTGTATGTGAAGCAGCGCCGTGAACAGTCCATAAAAGTGGAATCTGTTTGCACACACTGCCGCATGTAAGTGAAGCATTGTAAAGTGCTGTACATGTCTCATCTGGAGCCTTTGAGGTTAATGAAGACATTTAAATAATTTATGATGTAAACCAGCTTTCACACAGTCCCTGCTACACCTCCTTCCACTCACAACACTTTCTGAGGCCTGCCTCTCTCCGTCCTGAGCCAATTGTAATGCTCCAAGCAGGCGAGCCTTCACAGGGCCAATCCCCTGATTTGACGGGTTCCCAGCTTAAGATCATGTGACGGTTAAGCGATCCGCCAGGCCTTCAAAGTGAGTGAGTGCATGAATGTGTGTGGATGTATGTGTGTGTGTAAGAGAGAGAGGGAGGGAAAGGGAGAGAGAGAGGCATAAGGATATGCAAAGAGCAAAGCTCGTGTGTTGGAGTTGCACTGCCAATGCGTGCTGTTATGCACAGAAACCTTCGTCCAGGACTGGAGCGCACAGTGTGAAGGAGCTGTGTTTAGTTTCCTTGCATTGACAGGTGAGCTCATTTTGCTTTTAACCAACGATGCACGATCTCTTATGCACTGATGAGTAAATAGAAATCTGTCATTTGTAAACATGAGCAACATGAGCTTCTGTTCGTTCTCTTTCTGATAAAAAATCCAACACCAAACTTTGAACAAATGTCTTGATTTTTCATTAAACCAAAGCCTGACTGAGATTGTGGTTGGACTTGCAGCCTCAGGCTGCAGTGTTGAACATGCCACGAATGCTGAGGAAAAATCCTACAGGTCAAACCCCACGGCGCTGTTAAAGAGAGCATCCTGCTGTCAAAGCCCTTTTTTGATGTTCCACACCCGCAGGGTTACTGCAGGACAAATGACTTCAGTCTTGGCCAAAGTGAGGTGTCCTCTCTCCTCGCAAACTTTTTTCCCCTTCCATGAGGCATAGCCACAGCTGCAGACCCCCCTCCTCTGGTGATCCATGTAATTTGATGTTACCCCCAAATGTAACCCCCTTCATTAGATCTCAAATTACTGAATGTGAAATTGAATTCAAATTCATTTGAGTTAAGCTCTGTGTAGTTGTGTCAGCCACTTGAATTAAACATCAGATTTTACTTGAGACATGTGGAGCCTTTCATAGGAACAGTTTTTTTTGCTTTATGAGAAACAGCCTTACAGAAAGAGGGGAAGGCTGTGGCAGTCCTTTCAGTCCTCAGACACTATTGAGGATTTAATAAGGATTTCAGACTCATTTTAAATATCAGGGCCACTCATTTCCTCCAAAGCCATCTGATGTCGTCTAGTATTTTTAATCCGTATAAATGCAGTGGCAGAGCATTGTTCCTGAGCTGCTGGGTGCATAAAAATAGAGAATAAATCCTTTGCTCATGAATCATCCTACTGAAACTCTGTGGATTCTAAACTGATTTGACATATGAATGCACTTCTTGGTTAGTCTGATGAAAGTTGGTAGATTATTTGTCTCATTCTAATCTCACAGTGCAAGAAAATCTCTGTTGCTCAGATTAGCATGAATTAAGAACCACGAGGGGAGACAAATAGAAACACTGTTCAGTGACCATGTGGCTTTAATCTTAAGAGTGGTGAGAAAAGAGGAACGCCTGACTCCACATGGTCAGCTTGTAGCCTGGACCAGCAGCTGCAAATTCGACACACACATTCATGCACCCACACACACACACACGCACGCACGCATACCCCCACACACACATATTCCAGTTCTCTAACACATGGTTGCCTTCCCTTTTGAAGTGCCATAAATTTGCAGAGCTTCCAAATAAGCAGCAGGTATTTGACAGGGACCACAAATGTATAATAATTTTTTGTCTGATGGTTTAATGTGTAATTAAGGACCCCAAAGGGACTACTGTGTGAACATTCACCTTGCAGTATGACCACATTCAGTGTAGCAGTGGTGTGATTAGAAATGCCTAACTCAAACCGATATACTAAAGTCTGCTTGTTGGTCACACTGGGCCCTCCGTTGTACTCAACCATGGTGCAACTGGCATGTTAGGCCATATCGAGGCCTCTTTGGAATTGCTTTTGAGAAGTCTAGTAAAAGATTGTATCATTGTTAAATATTTGTTTCTTTTACAGAAAAAAGAAAAGAATCTTCATCAACAGCTTGATCGTCAGAGCCCAGCAAAGCCAGCAGCCATCAAACCCCACAGGAATGGTTGATCACTTGCCACTTGGTGAGGAGACATTCCTGTATTATTCCTGCTCTCCAGGGTCTGACTACGGGTGCGTGTCTCGCCACACCAAGGGTGGTGTTTCGCAGGGCATCATGGTGACTGATGCGGGCACCTATCAGCACCACCCTTACCAAGGGCTGACGCTCTCCTCCTCGCCTTGCCTCTCTGAAGATGACCTAAGTGACTCTTCCAGCCCGCGCTCCTCCCTCTGCTCCAGCCCCGAGTCCACGTCTTCAGCATCACGGAGCGTTTTTTGCTCTAGCTATGAAACCAGGAGCAACAGGAGCAGTGGGTGCGCCAACTCATCAGGAGGAGAGAATCAAGAGAGTCTTTTGGACCTCCTTCTCTCACAGGCCTCCCTTACAACCTCATTCAGCTCCAGTAGTGGCAACATTTCTGTTTCCTCCTCTCTTTCCTTCTCTTCTCCAGCTTCCTCTACCTCCTCATCTCCATCATCCCCTTTTTTGCCCATGGGCCTAGCATGGGAGCCCAAGAAGGAGCAGCGAATTGGAGTCCAGCAGCACTTGACCAAAGAGGAGTGCTTTGAGTTCCCAGTTTTCCTTGATGAACTGCAGGATCCTGAAGCACTCCTCTTTCAGCCAACTCTAGAGGAGATTGAAGAGTTTCTTGAAGAGAACATGATGGTAGCAATGGAGAAGGAAGAGAATGGGAGTGATGAGGAAATGTCACCTCCCATGTCTATGTCAGATGATACGGAGTCAGAAGGTCCAATGACACTCACAGCAAAACCTGAGTCGCTATCCCAGAACTCAGATCAAACTGTCCCTGTGGCCTCCAAGTCAGAGGCCAAGTATGCTGCATGTGCATCAGATACAGTCAGCTCACCAGTGACAGAAGATGATAGCTGTGTAACTACTTCCACTGACAGTTGTGTTGATGGGATCAAGCAGGAAGACTGTGGATCACTGACACCTTTGACACCAGAAAGTGCTACCATTGCCTCAGGTGTGCCTGTCATCCTCCAAATCCAGCCCATACAGGTCAAACAAGAACCAAATTCCAGTGCTGCATCAGACACCATCCCGGATCACTCCCAGAAAACCCATTCCCAACCAAATGAATCCCCATCGTCTATCAAAATTGCTCAGCTCCTGGTCAACATCCAGGGGCAGACATTTGCTTTAGTGCCTCAGTTGCTTTCCCCTGCAACAACTAACTCAGGCAAAACAGGGAGCACTGCTCCATCCAAATTCGTCCGAATTGCACCAGTGCCCATTGCAGCCAAACCCAATGGGCTTGGGGAAGCGACATTAGGTCTAGGAGGTTCTGCAGCGGGTGTCCTTACCGGAAGTCAGCGGTACCAGAAGAGCACAGTGGCAGACCTCATCAAAATGCACAAGTGCACATTTCCTGGCTGTAATAAGATGTACACCAAGAGCAGCCACCTCAAAGCACATCTGAGAAGACACACAGGGGAGAAACCCTTTGCATGCACGTGGCCTGGCTGTGGATGGAGGTGAGCAAACCAAAGTTGATATATTGGTGCGAAAGTGACTCATGTTTCAGCACATACCTATCATTAAACTGAAAGATGGACAGGAAGTGGGCAGTGTTATGCTACACAACATAGCATCGCTATGAATTCTGCTAAGATTGACATAAATACTTATTGTGCCAAGCTATGTTACATTTGCCAGGTACTTTCTGTGGGGTAGTGTCACACTGGCCATTTCTGCTTAGAACTAGACCAAACATAGTCCTGCATTTTCAAAGTAGGCAACAATTTTACTACCATCATCACTTTTTCCATACCTTTACACTTCCCCACATCTGATATTACAGTAAACAAGGTTATCAACTTCCACTCCATTTAGGACCATATAAATTAATTCACAGACATCTGTTGATAAAATGCTACTCAGTCTGGAGAGTTTATTACATGTTATAAGCAAGCATATCAACAGTGCCCTGTTTTGCTGAGTAATTATAGATAAGAAGTGACAAACTGTTTTCCTGTCTTGTTATCCCTTTTATGTAAGCTCTAATGCACTGGCAGATTGTCATACTTTTCAAAGAAACACTCCAAGGCAGAGTGTTTCTGCATATTCTCTTAGGCAGAAATATAGTTTGAGGAAAAATGTTGGATTTCAATCAGGAGGCTTATTTTCTATGGGAGCTACACTATGGACTATTCATTTACAACTACAGTTTGTTCTTTTCTGCAAGCTGTGTCTCTCCCCTGCTATCAGTGTGTTTTTGAACCATGGCTAAGTTGCAGATTAGATAGGGCACCTTTTGAAGTCGTCCATATGCAGACTTTGTCCCCTGTTAGTTATTGCACCTGTTTGCTCACCGTCCACCACCACTGAATACACATTCATGCATCACAAAGACTCTGGAGTTTTATTACGTTTTGTGCCTGACATGATCATACATCCATGACACATCCACAAAGTCCACTTTGCCAGGTTCCAGTTAGAGTTCTGTGCTGGAATCAAATCCTTCATCTGAAGAAAAACATCCTGTCTGTACTTTAAATCTAGGTTAATTGTGCCAACTTCTGAACTCCCAGTCAATAAATCCACCCTCTAAAGGTACACTTAGGGCTCAAGGCTATACACATAGTCTTGTGTATCTGCATTGCTACTGACAGGGTCAAGATAGGGTAAGAGTCAGGATCTTAGTCAAATCATAACAAGGACTCTTGTTTAGGATTAACATAATATTTGGGAATAGAGTAAAAGTTAATTCACTGTTTATGTTTGGTTTAGCTAAAGAAGTTCCAGTGTCATCAGTGAATATGGATATTGGTTCCTTTAAAAATTTAACATGGTTTAAAAAGAACTGCACTGCACTTACACCCTCCAGATGTCACAATTTATGTTATTTATTGTCCTGTGTCTAAGAGATTAGAAAATAGTTATCTAGGTATATCTTCAGTTGTCTAGGGATAACTTTTAATTAAAAGACAAAATGTAAAGTGAGAAAGTCGGGCAGCAACAAGAAATCTCATACAGTCAGAGCACTTATCTCCAGAGAATGGCTTTGAGATTGAACATCTAAAATCTGAAGTTTTTATATATGAGGTTTGGACTGACTGAAGGAAAATGTTTTGACTTCCTGATTTTCTTATACCAATCTTGATATTAGACTTTGCTCAATTGGATCTGAAAATCAAAGGGTGTGGACAGGATCACAGGATACTGTATTTGTACTTTTACGGCCATTTAATGAAAAGACTGAAATGAGTGATCAAACAGCATCACTGCTGTTGCAAGATATTTTTTGTCAATGCAATGCCAGTCTTTAAGCAGTTAAATCTAAAATCTTCATTCCATTTTAGCTGCTAGTGGAAACATGGGACTTCCTTAGATAAAGAGGAAATGCTCTGTACTCAGTCAATGGCTGACTTATGTCTCAGGAGTATGTGCATTTGACAATATACATCAGTTTAGCACAAACCAGCAGCATTATCCCTGATTGTATGTGACAGAACACACTGCTTGGCTCAGTGAAAACCAAGGCATTAACCTCCAGCAAATAGACTGCATTAAGCGCTGTAATCTTTTCATAAATCCAAGCACACAATGTCTGATTATGAGTAATGTGATCACATCTGTCACCATTCACTCATCTGTCCTTCCACCATTGATGGAACAAGGCTTAGTTTGTAATACAGAATTTCTTTGGGATATATTTGCATGTATAAACTTTTTCTCAGTTGATATTTCAAACAAATTACAAGTTTATTGGAGATTAAATGTTCCATATCTTGGCTTTTTAGAGTAAGTATGGCATGAATTAACATCATTTTGTCTAGTTAGGTAAAAACAAAATCCACTCACTGTGAATAGCAACAGGAACATTCAAAAGAAAAGGCAGGAATCATTTCTAAATAATTTATTTTAGTCAGTATTTGACTGAGGGAATGAAGAAAAAACCAGGAAAAGTGCTACACACGAGTAATTTCATTCAACCAGATCTAACCCCCCATCCTGTTTTGTTGTTGCATACTCTTTTTCGGGGAGGATTTGCGCGTCTGTCACTGCGCGGGTGGCCGCCGTTATGTTGGTATTGGCCGCAGCGGTTACTGTGAGTGATGCCGCAGGCAGGATCGCGTTCCTATAGTTAACGATTTCACCCAGGGTGCGACACTCAGCCAGATCGCTTGGGGTTAACTCAGGTAAGCCCGGCAGCGCATCTTGCACTGTGCCTAAAATTTCCACCCGTTTGATGGAGTCGATGCCTAAATCGGCTTCCATATCCATGCTAAGTTCGAGCATGTCGGCGGGATAGCCAGTTTTATCGGCCACCACGGCCAGCATA
>CAEGAE010074683.1:0-17803 GCA_903067095.1 Girardinus metallicus
AAGAAGTTACAGGTCTGTGACAGCCAGAAATCTTGCTTGTTTGTCGGTGACCAAATACTTATTTTCCACCCTTATTTGCAAATACATTTTTTTTAAATCAGACAATGTGATTTTCTGATTTTTTTTTTTCTCATTTTGTCTCTCATAGTTGATGTCTACCTATGATGTCAATTACAGGCCTCTCTCATCTTTTTAGTGGGAGAACTTGCACAATTGGTAACTGACTAAATACTTTTTTCCCCACTGTATTAAGATGTGTAATTGCAGGGGCAATTTTAAATTAAGTGGTCTTTGACAGCTTGTTAAATGGGAGAACTGGTCCTCAGACTGAAAAAGTTTGAGAAACACTGGTTTAAAGACGTATGCAAACTGTGAGTGATTGGACTTCACTTTCGGCCCACCTGCTTCCACCAGCAGCCAGCGTTGAAAGGATTTATCATCATGTTATTCTAATTCATTAAACAGTTTGATATCTGCATGAAGTAGAGAGTAAGAGGAAGAAAAATAGTAGGTGACTTCCTGTTGAAACAGGGAGGGTCTAAAGTGATGTCACCAATTCACCATTTGAATGTGACGAGCTCTGGTCTGTGATGATACAAATGAAGTTTGATGCAGCTGGGAGTTTATATGGGGAAGTTATTCCATGGCGAATGGCCAGATTTGATGCTTGACCACGCCCACACGCTTTGACATAGGAAAATGTCTTTGGTAACTTTTGACCTTCAATGCCTCAAGACTGTGCTGACTGAGTTTGAAGCCCTCCACTGTAAACGCTCGGCGCTTTAAAGCAAGAGAGACCAACTTGTTGTCTGTCATCTGACACAAGATCATCTTGATTAGGTCAAGAGAGCCAGAGATGGAGCTTTCCAAGTAAAAAAAGTCACTTCCTGTTCTGAGGGGGCGGGGCTTAGATGGCATCATACTATGATGACATAGGATCGTCAGGCATCCAACCAGGATGCCTCATGCCAAGTTTGGTGCCATTTGACCTTTGTATGTGAAAGTTATAGCATTTCATTTGTTTCGGTGAGTACGCCAAGTTCGCCGCTCTGCCACGTCCCCTGAACATATACGAAAAGTAAAATTTTTTTGATAACTTTTAAAGCCCTATGCCTTAACTGCATTCTGACCAAGAATGAAGCCGATAGGTTGAATTCCTTAGGAGGAGTTTGTTAAAGTTAGACGTGTGTAAAAATGAAAAATGGCCAAAACTTGAGCTTTGACCCAAAATGGCCACCTCCCTGTGCATTTTAGGGAGTACCTCCAAGAGATGTTTTCACTTGATTCGGGGGGTTCTACCTACGTACCGAGCTTCAGATCTCTATGACCTACGGTTTCTCCCAACTCACGTTAGGGGGCGCTTAAGGGCAGTTTGGCCACGCCCACTTGTGATTCCACCGGAATCCTAAAATTTTCCTCGGGGGACAATTTTGGGTCAAGTTTGGTGAGTTTTTAAAAATGTTAAAGGCCCCAGCAGCCGCGTAAAGTGGCTGAAAAATAATTAACTTATAGTAAAATAAAGTATTTAATAGTGATACTGATGCTGAAAATTGAGATGATGATTACATTGATTATGACTAGATAATATTTCTACACACCATTCATTGCCACTATGTCCCCACCATTTTCCAAGAGCTTTAGCTTTTCACTCTCTAAAAGGGGAGTGTCCAAAGTTCTGCCTGGGTGACAAGCAGAGGCCTCATGTATAGGAAAATGTGGTGCAATATTTTATGCACAACTCAGGATATATAAAAATGAATGTGGCATGTTAGTGTGCAGTATTCTACACGATCTTTGACCTGACAGGAAAACATCCGAGGTTTTCAGTGGACAACATCAAACAATAAAGCACCAAAACTCTCCTAGGTTCACTGAATTCTGACTCCATTCAGTGACATTTCACCCAGGGAGAATGAGAAAAAAACAGTGTGTTTTCATCATTTTAATCTTCTGTTGTTCAAACTTAAGCAATGAAACAGAACCACATTTATCCTCATACAGGTAACACCCCCACACACTGAAGCTCTTCTGCTTAATGATGAAATATGACAGAACAGACTGTATAGCAAAGATCATCAAGGATCACTGCCAAATTGCGATTTTTGCGGAAATACACATAGAGAAAAAAGAACATCTAACATATATTTTCCACTCTTTACTTTTTGTCCTGTAAGAAAAAAAGACGCTTCCAGAAACTCAAACATCCAACCCCTCATGTGGCAAGGCAATGTTTGTCCCCAGGGGTCAAATAGGAGGCAAGAGACAAAGGATCTTAGGCCACACACACACACACACACACACACCCCCACACCCACACACGCTCCATCTCCCCCCCACTTCACACAAACACACATATGCTCAGATGAGCAACCTGTCTGCATTGAACTCGCTCCACCAGCTGTTCACATTACTCTCTGTTCAGTGAACGCCTCTGTTCTCTCATGTTGTAAAACATTTCGGACCTAGACGTCATTACACAGTAAATACTCTTTCTAAATGAATACTTTATTCATTTATGCTTATGTTTATGTATTCATGTTTTAAAGGGACAGTATTATGTAAATTACAAAGTCAAAAGTTTTTTTTAAGTCACATTATACATACAGAATTTTTATAACAACTGAAGGCAACACAATTACTTGATTGTGCTTTAACCCTTTCATGCACAGTGGTCACTACAGTGGACAGCTATCTAAAAGCCATTTTCTTGTGCATCTTGTGGATTTTTATGTTATAAATGCACACAGACCACTGAAGTGGACACTAATGCATCATAAAATACACTATCAACTACTGGCCATCAGCTGCAAATGCAAGAATTAATTTTTGTTAAATCTAATATGGCCGACAGACAAAAAAGCATACCGACCGACCCTGTCCCTCCTTCTACTGTAGACGACTCTTGCAGGTAAAAAAACATATTGTTTGTATTTGGAGAAAATTACAATTGATCACCTAAAAAATAAAATAAAATAAAATAAATAAAATTTTTACAAAAATTTTTTGTCCTACCTTTTTTTTATGCCTTAAGAAAATAAAAAAAAAATTGTTATTGTAGAAATTTAATCTGAAGGGGCTTTGCACTGTAACTAGCTCTCCTTACTTATATAATATATATGCAAACTCATTGCCTCAATTTTTTTGTTTTCATTAAATAACCTGAATGAGTAACATTAACTTGTGCAACTTTAATGGGCATAACTTAAGGTAATTTAATGAATTGGAGTATGTTGTAATTACTTAAACTGTACCCAGAGCTTTTTTTACATGTAAATAAACACCAAAGCTTTCTGAAGGGACAATTTTAACTTAAAACTACTTATGTGAAAAGAAAATTCCTTGATTGAAACTGTTCCTGGCTCCTGTCTTTTGTTTCTCTGCTCAAATTTTGATAGAAAATATAGAAAATAGTGATATTTTGCTCACTATTTTCCAGTAAACACAATCCTATGCAGAAAACACAATCTGCAAGACCAGATCCTCAGACAGAACACAGTAACTCACTCATGATGTAGTTTTATGTAGCTAATAAGAGATGTACTGCTCTGAAATGTAGGCTCCTTCCTGATGAACTGACTGCACAGATGAAGGACTTTACCTTTTCACCTCAAACATCTTAAGCAATTTTTTGTGACAAATAAAAAAGTAGTTTAGTTTCTCACTGCTGGATTGTGGGATACCACAATCCCCACTGTCAAATACCCTTTCACCTTACTTCAAGTTCATTTTTAAAACATTTTACCTCAATAGGTCATCAGCTTATGTCAAGTGTTTATTATAACTATGTAAAAAAAAAACTAGTTAAATCTGCTTAATTTATTTGATTAAAGTGAACTTTATATTTAATTGCAAACTCAAAAATTGTATGCACTTAGCTTAATTTAGTGTTAGCAACACCTTGACCAAAATCGAGTTAGATTCACACATTTTTTTTTCAATTAAATACAAAGTTACTTTTTACAATTTAGACATGTTGTCACCATGTCTTGCTACTAAAAAACAGACTCAACAGGATGAGATCTTTACCTGTTTTGTTTTTTGATTTTTCTTACATTACATGAGCTCAGTCTTCAGTTTCTGATGTGTTTCTAGACCAGGCTTATCCCCATTGTGTTGTAATTAGATTCTCTTCCTGTGAATAAAAACGTTGCTGTTTGACTGGATACTGACTTTAAGAAAAAGGAAATTCTGAAACAAAATTGTAAACTTGATTGGAATGTATGAGTCAGCCATGCTAAAAGAGTTCGAGTAAACCCATCAGAGGGAGGTGCAGCAGAACACACTGAAGGCCTCAGAATAACATAACAAAGGGTGATGTGTGATTCATTTCCATTGCACTTCCTCTTTCTTGATGAGACGACTTTGTTTTATCTCGTTGGACTTAACTGATTTGTTCGCTTAAATTGATTCTGTGCTGCTCTCTTCTTTGTAAAACTAGTTAATTTCTGGAGTCATTGTTTACATTTTGTTAGACAATTATATGATGATGTGAGTGATATTAAAAATATTTATAATTTCCCATTTATATTAAACCCTGAACTGCCATTGAGTGCTGGAAATGGTTCAGCTACGAAAGTAAAAGCAGTTACTTGGATTTTCTCAGACAGGCAGGACTTTCTGCTCAGGAGTCTGTATGTGAGCATCCTTCTGGCATAGAGCCAGTACAGCCTGTACCAGTCCGTGATAACTGGGGTGGGACTCTGACGCCCAGAAGGAGTGGACACGGCTGAGGTCTGACGTGAACGACTAATATTGATTTAGTTTCAAAGGGTTCCACAAAGGCTGAAGGTGTTTCTGTTTGCAATTCGGCTTTCACACCTGGGTGTTCAATCAGCTTTTCAACCATTGTGTAGATAAAACCATGGCATCTGTAACTGTGAGTGTGTTAGTACAGATGGTTTGCCAATCTGACAAGATGTGATCGCTCTTCTGTAACCACTGATGTCTTCAGCCATGTAGATTTTGTTAACATGTCCAACTGGACATGTGAATAGTTCTTAAAAACAGTTCTTTGTTCCTGTACTGTACTGTACTCTGTCCTCAGCTTGTTTCCATGACACATCTTAAACCAGAACATCTTATTTATCTATCAGGCGTTATTGATTTTTGATACACGTACAATAAAGTGCATTATGGAAACCTTGTTTTACTCATTAAATAAAATGTATCAACAAAACATGTATTCTAGCTGAGGAAGAAGTTGGAACACCCGATCCATACAGAGCCGGTGCCACGCCCTTTGGTTAAATGAACCAGTGAGAGGCGTCTTCTTTCCATCTGCCAGCCGCTAAGATTGGTAGGACTGGGACCAATGTTACCCACTCCTCACTTTAAGCTCTGAGGTGTGTGAGGGGTATAGCCTGCTTCAAGTTACCTGCAGCATCTCAGTGAGATGCTGAAGGTGACTGAGTCAGCCCAGTTCTTTCCACTTCTTAATTTCTGAGAAGTTCCTGGTGTCATTGTCGTGTTGCAGGGTCCGTTCCTGCTTCTGCTTTAACTTGTTGACTTGGACTTCCAGGTCTGGACTTGTTTTGAGTATCCTCAATTAAAGTCTGTTTTCCATACACTGGCATGGCTGTTTTCTACTTATTTCAAGGGTTCTTTAAATCCTTTACTTTCAGCAGTACCTGGAACATTTGTCTCTTTTGCTGCTCCACCCTGCTGAGGAGACACACCAGGAAACATGCATGCTCATTCAAACAATTGTCAAACTCAAATTGAACCAAAAGAAATCCTAGGAAACAGATTAACATTTTTACCCACATTCTCATCTAGAGATCACTAGTCGCCTTGACCACAAGAATGTTCAACCAAATGTCAAAGTGCAGCCGAAATAAAGAACTTTAACAAGAAACACTGGGTCTGTAAAACAGTAAAATACAATATAATATCAGTTATCCTTTATTGTTGATGAAACTCTGGTCTCCATCATATCCCTTTAAATAGGTTTGATTTCTAACCCAAATAGAAGTACCTCCTACCTCCTCACACCTGCCCCACAATTTACTGACAAACCTCGATTCTTTCATATTTGGAACGCTCCAACTTCAGTGGAGTCAGTCAAAGAAAACCCATGAAAAGAGATTTACAGACCAGAGGTCCCCAGCCTGTTCTGATTTGTGACCCTTCCTCCTTAGCATTCTTTGCACTTTGACTGACATTTATGTAAATCAGATGCTTGGTCATAGAAAACCTGTAGCAACAAGATGACTCACACAGAGTTCAAAGGTTAATGACCACTGTTATAACCTACATTTAGAAGCAGCTGCATGCTGATACTCGTGTAAAGAGTGTTCTTTTATCATTTTTGTAATGTGTTATCCAATGTGTAGTAGTGATGTCTGACTACAGAGTCAATGTCTGACTGATTGATTTGTGCAACTTTTAATGTTGTTTAATATGTTATTGATTATTTTATAATCCCAGCTGTTTGTTTCTTATTTTTTGGCAGAACGTCTTGGCCAAAGCATTGTATGACAATGTGGCTGAGTCTCCAGATGAGCTCTCCTTCCGGAAGGGTGACATCATGACGGTGTTGGAGCGGGACACGCAGGGATTGGATGGATGGTGGCTCTGCTCTCTCCATGGCCGTCAAGGCATCGTCCCAGGGAATCGCCTCAAGATTCTGGTCGGCATGTACGACAGTAAGCAGCAGCAGCAAGTCACCCCTACCACACCAGATCCAGCTGTTTCCTGTGCAACCCCCCAGCTGCAGAGACCCCTCCTCACTCAAAGCGCCTACTCCAAAACGACACCTGCCGTCTCTACATCAACTGCGCCAGTGTACGCAAATAAGGCCCTTCCTTCAGTTCAGTACACATCCATGCACCCAGCGTACTCAGGCCCCAATCCTGTCCAACCAAACACAGACTCTGTTTACATGATGCCCCCTTCCCATGGCCCCAAGGTGAGCTCCCAAAATCTATATCAGGTTCCATGCGGTCCAAACGGATCCTCACCACAAGCCCAACCTGGACCGCCTAAGAAGACCTCAGCTGTAGGCCACAGACCGTTTGAGCTGCCTGCTCAAGATATCTACCAAGTTCCCCCCTCTGTAGGCCCTGTGCTCAGTCAAGCAACCGCTTCAGCTGGGGTGACAGGAACCGGCCAGGATGTGTACCAGGTACCTCCATCCTGGGAGAACAGCACAAAGCCACATGGCAAGGTAAGGAAGAGGAAGCAAATGGATTAAAGATTTAAAATGTTGTGCTTTGCCAAAAACATTATAATATGCTTTTTGCTTTTGAATTTGTAAAGAGGAATTAATACAATGTCAAATAATGAATCAGAATAAATATGAAAGGCTAAATATGAATTGTAACTGAAATATGAAAAGCAGCATAACAGAAAAAGATATTTCAAGCACTGGCTCGTTTGTTTTCTCTGCTGTGTTCTGGGCGTTGCAGAGTTTTGGTTATTGTTTAAAGTCTGAAAGAATCTAGCTGACTGCATGACTCTTGATGTGAACCTGCTGACCATCGCTATGATTTTGTCTTTAACACATGAATGGAAACAGTTAAACACGTCTGTCATGAAGGCCTTGATAAAAATGCTGAGTTCCTTTGCAGTTAGTTTAAACTTGATTTTTGAGGCTTTGACTGTAATTTTTAACATGCAAATACAATGAACAAAATTAAGTTAATTTCTAAACTTTTATCCTAGGAATATGACTGGGATTTGTCTGGAACTCCAGATAAAGTTCTATAGAACAAACCATTTAGAGAAGTGCTGTAAAATGTGACATCCAGTCACATGCAGAACTTAACATGTTGGTAGATTAAAACGCACAACAGTGCTTTCATGTAGCGAGGTCAGTACTACATTGTCCATGTCCCTGCTGCTCCACTGCCAATTTTTGCAGGATGTATGTAGAGTTTACGTAGAACTGCGTCATTCTGCATCCTGTCTGTGAGACGAGTTTGGGCCCTTCTCACACCTCACATGTGTAACCTCCTCCTCCAATTTCAGATGTGATGGTAAAAAAGAAAAAAAGACCTGAGAGAAACAATTCATGTCAAAGACAGAGAAATAGAAACGGAACAAACTCCCTTTGTCTGTCTGCTGTCCAGGTTTTTTTATTTGTTTGCTTGTTTAGTTTTTGTTTTTCCAGTTGACTGAATCTAAACTGGGAAGCAACATATTGACAGAAGTCAAACTAAAATGCTTAAAGTTTTGGAGATAGTACATGTTGCTACTTCAGTTAAGATTTTTAGACTAAATATGCCAAGACCTTGACCTTGACTGTTGCTCATGTTTATGTAGCTATCCAACTCAAATAAGCTTCTTTTCACAACATGAGAGGATCAGATAACGTTAGATGTTGTGCCATTGAAGTTTGATGGTGACAGATGTAGAAAAACATCAGTAAACTTCATCCAATGTTGTGATTTCTGGCAAAAACATGAGCAGTCGGTTTCTCAAAATCTGTTTGCCAAATCCACAAGGAAATGCAAAAATTCTGTTTGAAAATGTTCATTTTAAAAAGCAGAACAATTATTTTGCATGAGGCCAAACAACACAAATGCGTCAAACTGTGTTTGTTTTGCAAAAGATTGTCCCACTTCTTAAAAGACAAAACAAGACATGGGAAGCATAGAAACACAGCAGAGCATCGACAAATGCTCCTGTGTCTGTTATAGGTGGATGAGGTGAAACAAAAGGATTTGTTAATTATTCAGCTTCCGTGTTTGGGTTGGATGTTTGCGTTCTTCTGTGGCAGCAGGTGACGAGCAGCTCATGTGTGTATTTTAGATGTACAGATGAGTGTGTGTTTGGTGGAGGTGCTGTTGCTGCCTTATTGCCTCTGAAAATGTGATCTCAACTGTGTTTCACTGTCTGCCTCAAAGTGCTTCATGATTAATTGATATTCAGAACCCCGAAGAACTTTTTTTTCCAGTCTCCCAAAAGGAACTTAAGGGCAGGCTAAGGCTAAGGGTCAGGCTTAAAAGAAAATGTAAATATTGTCCATGATATTGCTAGAAAAAGGTTGTGCGAGCATGAAGTCGAAATGATGCCTGAATAAATCCACATGGAGTGAGCTGAGCTCAAATCGTGGCAGTGGCAGCTATAGTGGCAGTTCTGGTGGTAGCTGCCGTGGCATCAGTCACTAAAGCCAAGGCAGCTGTCACCAAAGCTTTTCATAGGTATATGTTTGAATTATGGCAAGCTGTTTTAACATAAATTCGGTTTTACCGCCCTTACATTCCAGATATCTCAAATTGTTTTATGACTAGACGTTTTAGCGATTTAAGATATCTGAAATTATATTTTGACTAGACAAAATAACTATTTGAGATATCTCTAATTACATTCTGAGTAGTCGAAATGAGGTCCAATTTACCATTGACATAATTTAAATGAAGATATCTGAAATCCACATTTCAGATATCTTCATTTAAATTATGACTAGTCATAAAATAAATTCAAGATATCTCGATTTTAGTTTTTACTAGTCATAATTCTAATTAAAGATATCTCGAATGACTCCATGATTCAAGATATCTTAAAATTATTTTTTGATAGGAGATATGTAGTTTTGACCAGTGAAAATTAAATTATATATATCTTAAAAGGAAATAATGATTAGACAAAACTAAATACTAAACTAATGTTTGAACTCAGGAAGAGGTCAGATCAAGATTTGGTGGAATAACCAGGAGGTTTTCAATGGGGTTCAGTGCAGGGGTCTCTTCATTTTATATATGTATCAGTGACATGCGATCATGAAAAAATAATTCCACAGGTGTTTGTGCCAAAGGACCTAATGTCTGCAGAGTATGTATTTATCCGCCATGACTCACAATGCTCACCAATTCAGCCTCCTTACGATGGTCCATTCCGTGTTTTGGAGAGGGAACCTAAGGATTTTTTGGTGGAGTTGGGGGGTAATCAGGCGAGTATTTCGGTGGACCGTTTGAAGCCAGCTCATGTGTTACCAGGGGACCCAGTTGAGTTGGCTCAGCCACCTCACTGTGGTCGTCCCCGCAGTTTCTTTATCCACCCTTCTGGGTCCTGCCTTTACAGCTGGTTTGCCCTCCTCAGTTCAGTAGCAGTCAATCTGGAGAGTCTCTTTCAATTTCAACCAGTTCCTGTGAAAAGAAGCCGTGGTGACCGACTTGTTAAACTCCCTAGTCGTTACCGTTACGTATTTTAATTGTTTTGTTTGTCGCTGCTGTTTAGTTTTTCCTTTGTGTGTGTTTTCTTTTATATACTTGTGATGTTGTTTCACATGTTATGTGTTTTTGTGTTTGTGACATTCTTTGTCTTCAGTGGGAGCCTGTTAGGCGGATACAGTGTATATATTTCACATCTGAATGTATGCTCTTATTGTGAAGGGGAGAAGTTGAGGTGAGAAGACACCAACGGTTGTCCTTCATTCTATTTTTGGTTTTGGTTGGAAGACATTGAGAATAAAACAATTACTTTTTCGTCTTTTTCTGCTGACTTCCACAATGCAGCGATATATTTATTTTCTCCTCTCTTCCGACATCGACATGGAAGACTACATTTCTACACATAAACAGTTTCCTAAAGTAGATTTTCAATTGAAGCAGCAAGAGATAATAACTAATGGTAGAACAACACCGGAGCTGAAAGGTTTGCTTCCATACAGTTTGATGATTCTCTAACGGGGTAGTACACAAGAAAAGACATGCCGAGGGTAGACTTGGCTTTGAATGAAAGGATTATTTTGTGCAGAATTGGCGGTGCATGGATTTCATTTATAAGTAAAGGTAAGACGACAATAACATGTTTTTGTTTAGTTTTTTAATCAAATGTGCGTTTTGTGGGCTACAGTTTGTATGTCTAAAGAATTCAGTATAGTAGAAGAGGTACCTAATCTACCACAGCAATTCTTTATTAATAAAACATTAAGCCTAAAACATACTACTGCCACAGACTGAATGTTCTGTTCTGTGTGCAAAATTCTTGAATGTTTTTTTGTTAAATCCCACCAAAACATGGGATTTAACACCATGTTTTGGTGTTAAATCCCAAAACATGAAGTGGCATTGTTGTTGTTAGTTTCTATGGCAACGAGCCTGTAGCTTGGCCGATACACAGCAAGAAAGTGGTTTTGGTTCTTCTCTTTGCTGTGGATCATAGCACGAAATTAATACCTACATTTCTAAGTTTCACTGAGTTAACGCGGCTATGGTTGACGTGTAAAAGAATAGTCGTTTTGCCCTCCAGCGTTGTATGCATGCGCGAAATTTCTGTACGTAAACAATAACATGAATGGTGTCTATATTTATAAATCGTAAGGCAGTGCCTCACCAGCTAAGTGTATATATATATATAGATATATATATATATATATAGAGAGAGAGAGAGATAGATATGTTTCTATCTATATGTATATATACAGAAGCTGTTAGAGATGCTGATGTTTTAGCAGCAAGAGGGACCCTAAAGTCAAATTCTGCTCCAGGCCTCATAGAGCTTGGACTGTATGAGGATTACATTTTTTGGGTTTAATTCTTCCTTTAGCCTTTAGCCTGTGGACCAGAGCCCACTTCATGGTTTCATATTGTTCATGCTTAAATCTACTGCACAGGGCAAAGATAGAAAGCCTGTAAAGAAAGGGGGAGCCTGAACTGTTCTGGTAGTGAGCGGGGGAGGGACATTGCTCAGAGCGAAGGTCATCTGTTGAACAAAAACTCCTGGTTGACGTCAAGAACATGGAACAAAAGGAAGCATCCTAGCTCGTGCCACTCTCAGCTTGTTTGAATGTGCAGGCATATTTTCATGTGGAAGAATTCTCCGTCACTGTGTGTGAATGCACTTATTGTTTATAGGTCAGAGTAGCTGCTGCTTTTATGAGAGCGCTGATTCATTCAGAGATCACGACACAGGCTTTCTCTTTGCTGGATATTTAGGTCAGCAAATCTGAAAGTATAGAGCCATCCTCAGGCAGTTCTGGTTTGAGACGTAAGAAATGAAACCAATCTGGACATGCTGACAGAGCTCTGTGTGCTCAGTGTGCCAACATTTCTTGTTCATTTGTTATTTTAGCGCTGAAGATGTTCAGCCAAAATGAATGAATAAGTGGCGTTAATAATGGAGTTGAAGGGCCTGCATAGATGAAGCTTTGGAGTCTACATGTTTTACATAAACATCTTAAAACTAATTTTTGTGACAAATAAAAAGCTTGTTTTATTAGTTGCTGCTGCTGGTGGCTCAATGCATTGTGGGATGCATAATACACAGGGTTTCCCCCAGTGTATTATAGGCCTGGCGGCCCGCCATGCTTTACTATCCCCACCGCCAGGCTAAGGCTTTCTTGTTTATGTTTTACAGAAAAAAATAAATAAATAAAAAAAAAAACGCTTTTGCTTTTTTTTGTTTTTTTTATTAAAGCCGGATTGCAAGCGTCTCTGTTGCTTTGAGCGTTTCACTGGCTGAGCAGTTTTATTCCTAAAAGGTATGTTTATAGAAGATGGGTCTATAGTTTATGTATTCAAAGCCGGACCAATCAGATCGCTGGCGCCTCTCCGCGTTGCCTCGCGCGCGCCTCCTCTCACTCAAACTGGACACAAGCTGACCTGAGCTGTATGGATATTTACATCAACCCCCTGTGAGGAATTATGTTTCTTTGGAGTAGCTACCCCGCCGTGTTAACTCTGGTTGCGCAGCTCTACGTGAACTGCAGGAATAACTTGTAGTGGCGCTTTCAGAGGAGCGAGCGGTGAGAATGATTTATATTTGTGGACAAAGAATTTTGTGCGGCTTTTCCATCTCAACACGCTGCACAGCATCCGGCTCTGTCTGCGCTGATGAAGTTTATGTCTGTGGTCCCGGTTGGTCGGTGCATTAGTGGTTAAAGAACCAGCGAGAACCTCATCATGCAGCTTCAGCCCGGTGAGGAGATTTCGCGCTCGCCTCGCAGTCACGCATCACGCTGATTTTATATTATTTTATTATTTTTAGTATTATTTTTTCCGTTTACACGATGCATCAAACCATATCAAATGCTTTGTCCACTTAGTCAAACAAAGTTAATGTGCGCGGCTGAGTGGAGATCTGAGAAACTCGTCCCATAAACTGGACCAACCAGTTTATGTTAAAAATTCAACAGACACAAAATGGAAGAGCTACTAAAGCCACATTAGCAGCATTGAATTAAATCCCGTTTGTTCCACATCTCTGCGCAGTGCAGCGGATTTAAACTCATCATGCAGGGCCGGTCCAAGGCTGTATGAGGCCTGGAGCAGAATTTAACTTATGGGCCCCTCTTGCTGCTAAAACATCAGCATCTCTAATAGCTTCTGTGTTAGATTTAATGAAATCTGAGAGAGGGGGAGTAGTTTAGTTGGCGAACCTAAAAAGCAATAAGTTATCATCGCAGTTTACTAATTTGTATTTGTGAACAAACAGCTCAAACTCAAAGATTAAACTCATAGCATCAAATTGTAGCTATGGTACGAAAACAATTTAACTATGAATATTGTTCTTTGAACTTTTACAAAGTAAACTTGTCAACTCCTTAAAATCTTACATATAAATGTTAAACAATTTAAAATCTATTAATTTATGTATACTGAAACCACTAAATCAAATTTAGCAGCATTGATCATAAACAAATGTTACGTTTATATATCTCTGGTCTGAGCCCTGGGGGGCCTTATGGAGCCACTGACTTAATTTGGATTAAACAGAAGTGCAAATAATTGATATTCATTTTAATTGTATTTTTTAATTTGTTGTTTTTAAGACTAGTTGTGGGTTTAAATACCGTTTCCCTGGCGATGTCTTCTAGTAACATATAATTACCCAGTAATACTTTTGCATTTCCTGTGTACTTAACATCTTTTAATACAAAAACATGATGGACCACCGGTGGACCGCCTCGGTGCCACGACCACCGCGCTTAGCAAGCTTTCTGGGGGAAACCCTGATAAAAACAAACAAAGTTACGTTGCGTGATTTAAGTTTTTCAAACGCAAAATAACTTGATAGATTTAGTTGTCAAAAACTAAATATCCACCTTAATGACTTCTGCTAGCTCAAAATGGCCTCTACTTTAAGTCGCCGCTGGTCCGTTGGGATCTCTGATGGATTATGGGTAGTACTTTTTGTTTTGAAATACTGAATGAGGCACAGTAAAGATAAAAAGATTTTTTTTTTTTCTAACTTAAAAAGACAGGCTCTTGGTACTTAAACAATTTTTTTTCTGAAAAAAAATTACAGTGAACAAATATTTTTGACCTAAATAATAAATATGTATATTTGTGTAAAGATGCTAACTTGAATTCTTATTGTTGATTTCTCAAATTCATTTGTGTTAAATTTACTTCAACACAGGAAAAAGAATTCGGTGTACAACTAATAAAGATAAGAGCCATAAAACAATATTTTCAATACAGAAATGTTGATCATGTTACATAACCATGGAGAAGATTGCTGACCTGGCAGTTCTCTAGTGGCATGTTTTGTGTGTGCGTGTGTGTGTACCTGTTTAGCTATCCTATTTAGGACCGTTTCAGGCATATTTACTACCCTTCTGAAAAACGATAGGCCTGATGGAGATCAAGGTCCTGTTTAGGGTCACAGGTTAGAAATAGATGAGTTATGGTTAAGATCAGGGAAAATGTCTGAGTCAGGCATAAATGTAGTTACTAAAATGAATGGAAGTCAATACAATGTTCTAATATGGGTAGAAATACAAAAGTGTGTGTGTATGCACGGCGCTCGTGTCGTTTAAGCCCATACAAATGACAATATGATCAGTTAATCCAAACTTACACTTTCATTATGTGTTTTGGGCTGAATATGCTTACAAGTGTGCATGGTACATAGTTGTTTTCTTTTTGGTGATTTTTTTCACTAATCCAAAATTATTCTATGTGGATCAAGAATAAACCAAGTTTTTTGGCTGAAGCTGTCAGGTTTTTTTCCACCTGTGCCTCTAATGTTGTGTTGTTAAACTGTGATTGTTAAAACTAAAATTTGTGAAGTTGAAAGGTCACAAACGCATACAGGCAAAGGTCAGAGCTGAGAAGGAGGCTTATATGAATGAAGTGAGAAAGATGTTTCTCTAGTGGTCACCACTGATCCATGGCTCTAAAAATAATCAAATATCTCTCTCTCTCTCACACACACGCATGCATGCATGCACAGTCTTTGTCTATCTGATTTGAAACCTTTGTTATTAACCTTGTGTCTGCCGAACCCAGAGAAAACACATATTTACACACAAATTCTAAAAGTGTGTGTGTATCTGCGTGTGTGTGGGGGCGTGCATGTGTATGTGTGACAGAGAAAGAAAGGGAGACATCTGGGTCAAAGCCAACTGCTGCCAATTGTGCTGAAAGCCTTTTTGACAAACAGGATGACTGTTGGTGTGACACAGAGGAAACAATGCTCTGCTTTCTAGATTAGGCCCGGAACTTCAAAGCATTCATTTGAGTCATTAATTTCAGAAAAAATTACCTTTTAAAAAATGTATACACACATTTCCACTATGGGATTTTCTGACAGTTCTCTAAAATGCTTAGTCATTTGGACTCATTTATTGGCTTAGTTATGGATAAGGGCAGAACGGTCCAATATGCTGTGGACAATAAATGTTGGCTCTTTACAGGAAAATTTATGTTTACATGGATTTACTTTGAGTTTTTTGACACAGAAGGTGTAAATATTGCGCATGAGTGATGGTCAACACAGAGAACATGCTTGAAATCACTATTTAGTATCACTATTTGATGTGACCGCTTCAGTGTTAAGTAGTGCTAATTTTACCATATATTGATATTTAGTAAAAGAACAATTGATTATAATTATTTTATGTTGTCCTGCAGTTTCTAGAAATTGAGCCTTCAGTATTGCAGTTGTGTATTTAAATAGTATTTTATCAATCAAATTTGTATACTGCTGTCATCAAAGTGAAAAGATGTTTAATATTTTTCATTTCAAGATTTTCTCATCAAAAGAAGAGACTGATATTTATTAATATTTTAACAGTTTGTTAATGGGGTAGTTTTGTCAGCACATTCTGCCACAACCAGTTGAGGACATTCTTGATCTTTCCTCCCCTGGTCTAGATAAACATGGCGCTCCCCTTCTTCAGTTAATCTGGTAAGGGATTTACTGAGAACCCAATTTAGTGATGATTAATAAAAAACTTAGTTTGTTGCGTCAAAAGGTTATTTAGTAAAAATACAGTAGCTTATGATTAATTAATTATAACTATAACTTCTAAATAATTTGTTGCATTTTCCTAATGGTACAGGAAGCATCACCAGACCAGAATCAGAAACCCTGAATAAATGTGACTCTCTGCTTTGTGCACTAAGATGTTGTGAGGTTCCATCTGGTCATGTGTTGGGATTTCCCAGGCTGACAGGTTGACTCTTCACTCAAACCATATAACTCACAGTTTAAACAGGAGCACAATAGGTCAGCCTGGTTCCCACGACAACTATGACTGGACCCCTGCTCTGTTGTTATTGGCTGTGTTTTTTCTGTGTCCGCCCTGTGTTGTGACGAGACAGAACACCTTTAGTCTCGGTTCATTCAGTGTGAAGACAATAAATTCCCCTTCATAGTCAAAGATGTGCAATTTTTTTTCTCCCAGGAACTATAATTGGGACCTGCCCATAGCAATGGTCAGGCCCCAATAGAACGTCTCTTTATTTATATATATCTTTATTTTTCAGGCGATAAGAAAAGAAATGAATTTTCCGTTTCTTGAAAAGTTGGTCTCAAATTCCTCATCTGTAAACCGTCAGGAAAACTTTGTTTTTCACACTGTCGGGAAGAAGCTCTTTTGATGTTGATGAAGAATATTTGTATTATCAGTAACAAAGGCCTGAAGTTCACACTGCTAGCCATATTTAGTGACTTATAGTGTCTGAAATATAATCCACGGGATTTTTTTTTTTTTATTTTACAGATTTTTTCTTTTTTTAAATATAGGCCGTGGTACTGAAACAATTTAAAATCTTAAAGCAATTTAAGGAAATGATCTTCAAGAACTGTTTTAAAAAAATCCGCATTTAGAGTAGGATGTGTTCTCATTTGACATGATTTAGAGTTTTGAAAGAGAGCTGATCTACGTTAGAAAATGGAAAAATACCAAAGAAAACTGGAAGCTGGTTTCAGGGCTTGCATCGTTTTTGGAATCTGCAGATAACTCGGCTCACCGTTCAGTTTCAAGTTTCACAGCAGAAGCTGGAAGACATTACGTTCTATTGTTTACATTTCCACACTGTACAGAACAACTGGAGCAGCAGCATCATTTCTTTGGGATCATTCTTTGTACTATTTTTATGCTAATGTGTAAAATTATTAAACCAAAATTATTTCTTTGTAGCTCTTCTCCAAACAGGCAAAATTTCTTGTCACATTTTACAGCAGCAGCAGCAGCAGCAAATGTCTGTAAGTTACATTTAATTTTACTTGTAAGATATTTTTAAGTCAAGCATGATTCAAAATGTTAAACCTGATAAAATGATGAAAAACCCGACTTTAATTAATGCTTGTAATATACCATTGTCAATCTAAACTTAATATTTCACTATTAAAATCCCTGTTTAATCCCCGGCCTCCTGAAATATGCCCTTCCGATGTCCATCACGGCGCCTCGAATGATTAAGTGACGCAGTTCCAAAGGGTTAATGGTTTGAGTCATGCAGAACTGAACTGATCAGAAGTAAGCAACGATCAGAAGCAAGACATTCCCCCAGATATGACCTCTTCTATGATATAGATCTATGATGTCATAGATCAAAGAACATCTGAGGTTATGAATGCTTGCATTTCAAAACATCAGGTAGTCTACAAGCAGCTCTTTGACTCTTTA
>CAEGAE010074696.1:0-41921 GCA_903067095.1 Girardinus metallicus
AAAAACATGACTGTCAGGTTGATTGGCCTCTCCAAATTGTCCCTAGGTGTGAGTGTGTGAGTGCGTGGTTGTTTGTCCTGTTTGTCTCTGTGTTGCCCTGCGACAGACTGGTGACCTGTCCAGGGTGTACCCTGCCTCTCACCTGGAACGTAGCTGGAGATAGACACCAGCAACCCTACCGACCCCATTAAGGGACAAAGGGTGAACATGGATGGATATATAGCTTCTATATTTGTTCCCACAGTAACCTTAGGGTTAGGGTTACCCTGAACCTTACGGCCTTCTTTGTGTGTTACTTTCACACAAAGTAGGTTACAAACACTTGTTCCAATTATTGAGCTTGCATGGAGGACAATATTCCAGTTATTAGCCAAAAAGGTGTGATATATAATTATTTGAGTGAATTGTCAAGTTGTCTTGTTCTCTTTGTGTAGTAGTTTGTGGTGAATGACATTATTTGTAATGTATGGCATCGGTGTTACTGCCCCTAAAACCACATCTCATACCCTGAAAAACAATAGAATTTTATACTTAAAATTGTTCTGTCGCTATAATATCCTCTGCTGTCTGTGTGGAGAGTTCACTTTGTACAAATTGTGTCAGTGGGTAAACTATTAGCCTGGAAAAGACTATCCGCTTGTTCTACACATTGCTTCGCACAGAAGGTCTGGACCCTCGGCTCTTGAGAAACAATAGCTTGCTGGAGGCGTGAACTCTGTTGAAGTTTTAAAAGATTGAATCGGATTTTACCCAATCGCTAATGTTTGGCTGATTTATGTAATGTGCCAGCGCCACCGTAAAGGACACAGCGCTATGAAGCTTACCAGAAATTTTGCGGCCATTTCCCACTGTCAAGAGAAAAGTACAGAGCCAAACAAAATCACTGCCAGCATTCAAATGTCTTAAGCATTTTATTTAAAGAAAAAGTCAGTGTTGTCAAATGCTTCTTTGAAAACAAAGCAACAAATAGTATATTTGTTGCTTTAAACTGACAATAGTCGTCTGTTTATATTCTTATCTAATTGGGGAGAAGCTAATTTACTTAAATTATTGTTGTTTAATACCCGTTCATAAGAACTATAGTCATGATCATATATATCACATAAGCAATATTGCAGTCGGAGCCGAGCAATTTTTTTTTTCCATTAACAAGGCAAAATCCACAAAAGTTAAATGTGTGGTAAGTGTGTACCACTGATGTGGGAGATTTTAGCTTAAATCAGTTCTACATTTGGTTTCATTTTGGCATGTAACCTGACTGCAAACAGGGTAGCTCAGGACTCACCCATAGCAGTGAGCTTTACCCCTCCACCTGCTAAACCCATTCCCTCACCCCCTCGCCTGCCAGTATGTATAGATCATCTGCTTATTCAGGGCGAACTCTAACTCAATCACTACCTTCCAGCTGAACAGTAACAAATGATAGCATGGGAAATTACAGTCATTTGTCTCTGCCTTCCCACACCATGTCAGCTCTTCTTTCTTTTAAATGAAGGCACCTGCACCATCTTTTTCCTTGCCAATGTTTTCCATATTCACCTCATTCGTATAGTTCCCATACTCGGAAACATCCTAAAATATTATTCTGTCAGATTAGCATTCTCAACTGGTCACCTTAAAATTCTTTAAGGTTGCGTTCACTTTATTATTTGCTGTTCACTTCTTGCTCCTTTGCACAGATTGTCATAAAGTAAGCATGTTGTTATTTCTGCAGCTGTGGTCCTAGGCCAGATATGAACTCTTCCAAAGAACTGCCTCAGTTTGAGTGACTTCTGTTGGGTTGAAGACGTCATAGTTGGACTTTCTTTCTAAAAGTTGGATGAAAATATTTCATCTTACAGAGTCACAGCTCTACATGTCACCTGGTGACTCTGAACCAATCCATGCACTGATTCTTAGAACAAATAAATGCATGGATCTGACATAACATTCTCCAGCTGAACAGAAACAAAACTAAAGTAATTATCTGTGGTCCTAAAGAAGAACGACCTCCAGTCAGCAGACGGTTTCAGGTGTTACAGCTAGAAACTAAGGATCAGGTCCAAAATCTGAATGCTGCTGCTCACATTCTCACTAAAACCAGGCAGGTAGAGCACAATCCCCAGTTGTAAAGTCCTTCCACGGGCTCCCCGGAGCTCAGAGAATAGAGTTTAAAATACTGTTAGTTTATACGTCACTGAATGGCTTAGCACCACAATACGTTAAAGACCTGCTGTTGTTGTATTAACCTTCCACCTTCTATTCACTACAAATCTGGAGCAAACTTCCAGAAACCTTAAAACAGCTGAAACACTGAGTTTCTTTAAATCAAGGCTAAAAACCCACTTGTTCAGAGTTGCTTTTAAACCATAATAAATAGAATATTGATTGACATTTGATGTGTATTGATGATTCTAATGATGGCACTTGAGAAAATGAAATGTCTGTTATTCGTTTTCACAACTGTTGACTATGCGAGTATGATGTTCTTTTATGTTTCCCTATGCAAAAAGCTTTGAACTGCCATGTTGCTGAAATGTGCTTTACAAATACACTTGATTGATTTGATATGATGCCACAGACTGTTCACACAGACCAGTCGTAATCAACATTGACAGGGATTTGAGTTTGGTCAGGGACTCCAATACTAATCTTTTAAAAAATTTTGACTGCCACCCTGGATCAGATCAGAGCATGCCTTTTTATATCAGTAATGTTCACCCCATGCTAAGACGCGGATCATATTACATAATGCAACCTTCAGCCTTCCAATACCTTTGCCAGTGCTTCTAGAGAATAAGGTCGTAGTCCAACATGTATAGCTTCTAAAATCTCAGTCTACTTAACTGCTCAATTTTCTGTTACTTGTTTGCATCAGACGGAGGTTATTAAAGGACCATGTGGCAGTGTGGGGATGACGTTCAGGCACATACCTGCCTTGGAAGGTGATGCAGTCTATGTCAGCATAGAAACAGTAACACCCAACTCTCCTGCGGCCCTGGCTGACCTACAGAAGGGTGATCGCCTCATTGCTATTGGAGGTATTAGTTGTTTGATTACTTAAAGAGAAAAATGTATTTTTGAAAGTTTTAAAAGACACAAAATGACTTTGTTTTACTGAAGGAAAAATGTGTGCTTTCTTTTGACAGGAGTGAAAGTGACGTCTTCAGTTCAAGTGCCCAAACTGTTGAAACAAGCAGGAGACAGGGTGGCAATATTATATGAGAGACCAGTTCGCCATCAGCCTCCCTCTTTAGGAAACCTTGGGACTCTACAGGAGGGACTTAGTCAGCTAGACGAAACCGGCTTCACTCCCCAGCCAACAAGTTATGAGGAGGACCCAGCCCCCATCTCCAATCTTTCTGATATTTCTGACAACAAAGACATGGACTCTGAGTTTGAGGAGTTGCTTGTGGACACCAAACCCATCCAGCCTAGTGGACCTACTATAAGTAACACAAATATCAGTGAAACCAAGGAGGACTTCTTACTTGCTGTTAACCAAAGTCCTAAAAGAACAGTGGCCAACTTGGCTTCCAAGCCCCTTGGTACTATATCACCCATTCTGAACCGAAAGTTAAACCTTGTCGGTCTGCAATCTCCGCTAAAGCCCCAGCCCAAAGAATTGCTCAAACCCTCACCACATAAAACCAGCAGTGAACCAGGTGAGGGTGTGCATCGGCCCACTGTTCTTCCTCCACCTCCTCCCTCACGTCCCCCGGTGCCACCAAGACCACAGATACGGTTGACGTCTGCATCCTCAGAAACCAGTCTTCTGGAAGGTGTTGATTTAGTTACAAACACTGTCGTTACCACCACCAGTGCTTCTGAAAAATCGTTAGACAAGATTTCAGTTTGTGGAAACACTGAGGATAAGAGTGGCACAGAGAAGACAAGCATCAAGCAGTCTGAAGGAAAACAGTTTACAAAAGCAGCAGACACCAGTGATGAGATTCTTGGTTCTTGCTCTGTTACCAGCAGCAAGGCAGATCAAGCAAAGGACAAAGTTTCAGAAATGACCTTTGGCACAAGAGACAGTCTAGATGACCACTCACTCTGGGAATCCCCAGAAACTATATTTAGTAAACATACAGCATGCTGGTCCAAGGCCTCTGTGGTGTTTGAAGTGGAGACTCACCATAAGTATCTCAATGTGGCCCTGTGGTGCAAAGATCCCTTTAAGTTAGGCAGTTTGTTGTGCCTGGGTCATGTCAGCCTCCCATTGGAGCATGTGGCACTGGAATGTATGGCTACATCTTCTGCAGAGTACCAGAGCATCTTTAGGTTGGGGCCCCCAGAGCCAAAAGCAAATGTCAGCCGCACTGCACTACGCAATCTCAGCACGCACAAGGGTTTCAATGAAAAGCTATGCTATGGCGATATCACCTTAAACTTCTGCTACTTGGCCGAGGGTGAGTTAGAGTGTCCGGTGGGCTTGATCGAACGGGAGCGTGAGGGAAGCCTCCATGATGAGGATTTGAGAGAGAAAGAACCCCCTCCCTCTGTACCACGTGATGATTTGGCTTACGGCACTATGCAGTCACAAGAAATCCGTCACAACTTCCACGACACGCAGTTCCAGAACCCTACTTGGTGTGAATACTGCAAAAAGAAAGTTTGGACGAAGGCAGCCTCACAATGTATAAATTGTTCTTATGTTTGCCATAAGAAGTGCCAGGACAAGTGCCTTGCTGAAAGTCCTCTCTGTGTGGCAACGGCTGAACGTCGTGGCGCTGATCCAGAAGCCAAATCCACTATGAACCGGGCCACTGGGTTAACACGTCACATCATCAATACCAGCTCACGTCTGCTTAATCTTCGCCAGGTACCCAAGACACGACTCGAGCAGGTGACCGACGCGGTGCCTGGAGCTGTGGAGCCGTCACCCAAGCAAACGCCCAACACATCTGATAATGAGAGCAGTGACACTGAGACCTACACTAGCGGGGCAAGCCCATCAAAGCAGCCAACCAGCGGCAGTGGCACCAGCAAACTTGTACGAAAGGAGGGCGGATTGGATGACAGCGTCTTCATCGCCGTAAAGGAGATCGGCCGGGACCTGTACAGGGGCCTGCCCACAGACGAGCGCTCACAGAAGCTGGAGCTCATGCTGGACAAACTCCAGCAGGAAATTGACCAGGAGCTGGAGCACAATAATGCTCTTATGATGGAAGAGAAGGAGGCCACGGATTCACGGCGAAAGGCCCTCATCTGTACTGCTCTGGCTAAGTCAGGAGAGAGACTTCAGGCCCTCACCCTTCTGATGATCCATTACCGAGCAGGCATAGAGGACTTGGAGTCTGTGGAGAGCATGTCTCCTTCAGAGCAGCAAGGATTCAAAAGCAAAGCAGAGAGTCTGGAGGAGGAAGTCCTTATGGGACCAGAGGTGTATGACAGCGACATCTGTAGCCCTGTGGAGGTGCAGTTGATGGATGACATCAGCGAGGAGCAGATCTGTGTGGAGGCACTCCATTAGTACAGATTTGGAAAGAGATGAAAACGTAACATGTGGATTGGGTTTGGGCTTTTCAGCAAAGCAATGTCCCATTTCTGATTTTGATACTGAGGATTTTGTCCAGTCCGTCCTAAACACGCAGACGTTGAGGTATTTTCTCTCTCACCTTTTTTTTTGTCTTTAATGTTAATTAAATTACGGTTTTGAGAGTTTGCTACTGATGATTTTATTTGTAATCCCATTGCAAGACCTAGGATGTCCTTTGTTTTCATTGTCTCCCCTTAGATGTGCTAAGTGTTTGTCTTTCAACTCTGTTTGATTTTTTTTTTTTTTTTTTTTTTTACTGGAACCCTTGTAATTTTACTTTGGTTGAAGGTCTTTGCAAAATTTGCACATTTCTTTATTTTTTGAGGGTGGAGAACAGTAACGTTTAATGATTGTTCACTTTGAGAATTTTGCCTTGAGAAACAGGCCAATCGGAAGTACGACTGAGGAACCCTCCATTCGTCCAATAACCTATGATTGGATTCATCTTTCGTTCTTGTTTCGATGATATTTTTCCCAATAAATGTGAGAATTTTGGCAGCAGCTCAGCCTGCTGCGAAAGTTTCTTTTAATATTTGTTGCAACATGTTTATGCACTGGTACTTTTTTTTTTTTTTCCTCCTTTAAATGCTTGTAACTAAGTTTATTTTGAGTAATTAGTGGTACAAGATGGAATTGTCCTGGTTGCTAATTTTAATCTATTCCTGTGCTCATTATTATTATTATTTATTTGACTTCCAACATCTCGTTTTGTGCAGAACACTTCTCCATCCTGGACTTCACTATGACTTTTACGTTATTATACAAACCGTTATGGATGCAACGTCAGAAATCCTTGTGACAGTTCACCTCATTTCTCTGAATAAATGCTACACCTGAACGCATGTAAATGTTAATTCAAGCTGTTTGCTTTCATGTATGTAAGTGAAACTAACTTCATGTGGATTACACTCTTTTTGCTTTAGGATTCTAGCCCAGATGAATGTATATTTGTTTAGTGGGTAATGTGTGCTTACAGCTTTGTTTCTCAACCTTCTTTATAAAAATAAAATCAGCAGTGCAGCTCATAGCAGCCAGCTACAATGTTTTTTTTCCAAAACTCAACATGTTCTGCATCTGAGATTAGTTAGTGCGCCCGTCACTGTGTGCGTCTGGAAATGAGACGTTCGCTATGGGAAAGAAGTTTTCCTGTTTTTGTGCTTCTAATGCAGCTCTTGTTGCATTAGTAGAAACTGCAGCTTCCCATGCAGGTAGTAAGACGCATTCCCCTCTTGGAATGAAACAATCGTAACAAGATGCTGAGCCAGAGGAAATAAATGAAAAGAAAAAAACAACTAAAACAGACATTTGGGAAAAGGCTACTGAGTTTTAACATTCTATAAAAAGTAGCTGATGGATTTTTTTTTTGGGGGGGGGACTTTAAGGAAGGGTGAAAACTTTTCCTTCTGTGTTGGTGGAATTAGGTTAGTGTCTCTTTATTCACCACAAACAAACTAAATATGTCCTGTTTGGTTTACAATTATTTGACCAAAGATGATGGAGTGATATTTGCAGAATGATGCCCTGCCCATGTTAAGTTGGTCTTCTGCTGTGAGGCTGAAGACAAAACGCACTTGCAGCACAAAGCCTTCTCTTTGTGTTTTTTCCATAAAACGACTCGCTTGCATATAAAGTTTGTAGAACATTGACTAACAATTAAATGAGCAAGTGTTGCCCAAAATGCACGTTCATGTCCGATAGAGAATTAATAAGCCAGAGCCATAAAAAGCAAAGTGATTCTTTATTTAAATTTTTCTCAGATTCCTGCTTACTCCACCTCCGACTCCCTTTGCAGACATTTTTTCAAAAGTGTTTTTGGTTTTTGTTGCATTGAAATTGATGATCAGCAGTAAGTCCCAGATTCTCTGATCCGTTCTTTAAACTGTGGGGGGGATTTTGTGTAGTGGTAAACTCCCGAAGGAGTCGTCGACTTTAAACTGTGCATCCCTCCATTGGCCTGTGAAGCACTGTTCTCGCTGCTGCTGTTTATTCTTTCACAAAGAACGCTTCTGCCCTCATCGTCCCTCAGTCCCATCAGTGGCCGTGTGACTGCCCACCACAGCTTTCAGCAGGTCAACATGGCGTTTTGTTCTTTTTTGTGTGTGTATATTTTAAGGGGTATTGTGTAAAGTTTTGGAGAAAGACTTGTAATGAAGCTTTATTGTACATAGCTTAAATAAACAGGAATAATTGAATTCCAACCAACGTTTCGCCTTTTTTTTTTTTTCTTCCTCCCCCCTAGTTTACTTTCAACTTTACTGAGTTTTAAACACATTTTTAAATGTCTTTAAACCAGACATCTGCTTGTGAGCGATTGAAAGTAGAACAGTTGGTCCGAGACCTTTTCATTTGCTTCATTTCTAATTAAAGACTAGCTCAAAACAATATAACTATTTGCTCCGAGCAAATCTCGTCCAAGTCTGCTCTTCCAACAGATCAAATGTTGGGCTGAGTGAACAGAACCTGAAACATGCACCACCTGCTCGACCATTTGAATTTGACAAATTCAGTGACATTACCAGCTCAACTGTGTTCAGTGTGGATCCCTTTTGGTAACACATTTTTTTTACTGGAACATAAGATTATTCTCAGTAAAAGAGAAAATTGCCTTTTTATATTGTATATATATTTTACTGGAGTATTCTATCTCAGTAAAATATATATACTTTTCAGGTTTGAAAATGTACCGTTTCTGAAATTCAAGAGTTCATAATCCAAGAAAGTCCGTCTGCTGTGTGTGGCTATGAGGACAGTCCTGTCCTATCACAAAGGTTGGTGGCAGTTTTTCCAGAAAACTGCAAAACTGCTGAAACACTGAGTTCCTTTAAATTGAGCCTAAAAATCCATTTATTTAATATTACTTTTGAGTAAACTGGATCATCATTCATTTTATGCTGTTTCCCAACTTTGCACTACTTTTTTTATGCCACTTCAGTGGAATGTTGTTTTTGTTTGTTGCTTTGTTTTCATCATGTGAAGCACTTTGTAAACTTACCTGGCAAGACATAGAGTTACATAATGAGTTTCATCCATAAATGTAATGCATGTTTGGCACATGCATGATGAGCTGAATGGTTGTACTTAACAGCTACATAATGTTTTTGAAGCCTTGGAAATCCATCCATCTTCTAACGCCCTTGTCCCTAGTGGGGTCGGGAGGGCTGCTGGTGTCTATCTCCAGCTAACGTTCCAGGTGAGTGGCGGGGGTCACCCTGGGGTCACCCAGGACAGGTCGGCAGTCTGTTGCAGGGCAACAGAGACAGACAAACAACCATGCACACACACACTCACACCTAGGGGGAATTCAGAGAGACCAGTTAACCTGACAGTCATGTGGGAGGAAGCCGGAGTACCCGGAGAGAACCCACACAAACTCCATTCAGAAAGACCCTGGGCCGGGAATCAAACCCAGGACCTTCTGGGTGCTACCAGGCAACAGTGCTATCAACTTCGCCACTCTGCAGATCGCCTTGGAAATCCCAAGTTCAGTATATATAACCACGGTTTCCCCCAGAAAACCTACTAGTGCTCGGGGCGTTAGAGAGTCCCTCCATCTAGTCGCCATGTTTTTGATTTAAAAAATTTTGATTCAAAGTTGACAGAAAATTTGAAAATATAGTTGTGCATTTTTGGAAGACTGGAAGATTAATACCTAAACACCAACTATACAGTCTTTAAAAAGGGCAATAATTAGAAAAAAACCTAAGATAAATTAACAATGCTAAGCCTGGTGGGAGCACAAATAAAGCCTGGTGGCCCGCCAGGTTTAAAATACATAGAAGGGAACCCTCTTAACAATATATATCAGCAAATTAAAGCCATATTTCTCCATTTATGCAACTGTTATGCTGAGACTAATAATCTGGAGTGAGACCGTTTTTATTGCCTGTAATGGAAGGCATATCATATCATATCACATATTCTAGTTTAGGATAGGTTCCGTTGAGGATCTCGGAATATTTTAATGTTACTGCTGCACCTTTTTGCCAAACAAAAATATATATGTTTCCTCCTAACATTATTCAAGCAGAAAAATGTTCCGGTTTTTGTTGATAAGGAAACAGAGGTATTGTGCGAGCATCTGCAAAGTAATTGAGGCCCAGTTTTAAGATGGACAGACTGATTACAGTGTGCTGTCTCCCACATCTCCCTGTCATGGCAACTCATTGTGCTGTCTTCCAGCATGCACTTCAGCCAATCAACACGAGTATTTCCTGGAGCATGCTGAAAAAACTCATATGTTGCGCGACTCATTCTGAGCCCCCACGGCTGGAATATGAAATCACATGTAAAGCAAGACGGCCATTTGTAAAATACTCAAAGCATTTAAAGGCGAGAGAAGCTAATGGTGCTGAAAATCCAAACTGTCACTGGATTTGATTTCAGTGTCTTTGTTTCCATGGAGAGAGAGAGACAGCAGCTTTTTAAGGATAATGAGGGATCATACGTCCCCCACAAATAAAAACGGAACAAACCAATCCCAGTCTGTGACATGTGAAGCCAAATAAAGATTTTACAAATGGTATGTTTCTGGCTAAGGAACATTTAAAATGAAATCCTTCTCTTCAATCTGTCATTGATTTTCCTCCTGCTGGTTGGCTACCCAAACCTCTGAAACTTCTGAATAATCTGTGGATCTGCAGCCACAGGAGCATCAAGTTCTCCTGCTTCCATGTTCAGTGTGGTACACCATGTCACCAAACGGCACACTGACAACTGGTCACCCTTTAAATAGGCCGATCGACTGGTTACGAGCTTAAAGACAGCCGTTATGTTAATTAGAGGACATACCCCAGCTCTACATGTTCCTATGGCCAAATGATTTTACATGTTTTCTAGCGGTCCAACCATCATCATCATCATCATCATCATCATCATCATCATCATCATCAAGAGATATAAGTTTAATTGGTTCATTTTCAGAAACTTTCCGTAATTATCACTGAAGTTATTTCACACTTTTGTGGACTTGCATTCGTTAACAGAGGTCTGGTCAAGATTGCATTACTCTACAATAATTGTGAATTCTTTCAAAGAGTTGAATTTGTAAAACCTTTATTTGTGAAAACAAAACAACAACAAAAAAAAACATGGGCTTAATAGTTTCCCCAAAAATATCGTTAAAATCATTTCTCCTTGTCCTAACCCAGTACAGTGTACAGTCTCGCAAGTTGGATATATTTTTACACTCCTATTTGATATGTTTCTTAAAAAAAAACTATATAAAACAAAAAACACAGGACAGCAGCTACTTTTGTTAACTGTCAGTGTGTGTTGCCAAAATTCAACATACAAAAACAGAACAAAAACAAAAGGAACCCTACATTAGACCCATACAGGTCCTGGACTGGAAATGTTACAGATTTTTATTACGTTTTTATGTTTGCACTTGCTGCTTTTTTTTTGCTTTTTTCTAATGAATTTTGTATCTTTTTTTTTCTATGGGTTAGTCATATTCTGTGGAATCAAAGCCGAACACATATGGCCAAACGTAAACCAACATTCTTGGTTTAAATAATGAATTACTTTTGGCACTACTGTTGTCCCCTTTCAGCTCATCCATACCAGTTATTTGCATCGATTTGAAATAAATGTAACAAATTTCTCTTACCCTTGTTGACATATCACACACTTAGCAGTCATCACAACCCGGACCTCAAGCTCCGTTAATATTTTCTAGACAGTAATGTTGACACACATGAACTCAAAGGGAAAAAGACATTAAATATGAACATGTTCTGGATTCGAAATAAACCGCCAGAGAGTCTGTCCTCGCTGCCCTTCCTGGCTGCAAAGTGCTTTTTGACACATCTCCTCACTGAATAAGGCTGTCGGCTAAAACCACTTGTCACAAAATGCACATATTAAGAACAACTTTGGCTTCCTCCAATACGACTGTGAAGAGAACACTGAACAGTGACGACCAAATGCGGGAACATTGACATGGAATTATCTTGGCTGTGTTGCTTCATTTTATTCCCCAGGTTTCTTTTCTTTTTTTTTTTTTTTGTCTTTTTTTTTTGGGTTAGGGTTTTGTACAACAAAATATAGAATCTGAGGGGGTTCAGCTGACGCCTTGTTAATCATAATCGTCATATTCTGGGTCCATGTCGTCGCCCTGGTAGTACGTCCCCTGTGTGGTGTAGGACCTTGTCTTCATTGAACAATTTGTGTCCATCAAGATCGCCTGCAAAGACAGAGGGAATTGGTTTTCTTATTAAAATAACAATGGTAATAATTTTCCCCACAACCTTACCTGGATGCCTGAAAATTATTCAATGCATCCCCAGGATGAATACTCGCACAGACTGATTGCTATTGAAAGTCAAGGGTTATGAGCGTTGGTCAATCTGTCAACAACGCTTTCTTCTTAACAAAGGAGTGCAGCTGCCATCTTTTTAGCATAATTTTTGGGAAACTGCTGAGAAGATTGCAGCTAAAAAGAAAATATTCCTGGAAAAATCAAAAACTCCAAGCGAGGAGATTTAGCTGCAGAGAAGAGGCTTCAGCTTGTTGAGAGGGTTGGAGCAAGCCCAGGGCTGTGCTACAAAACTTTATTGCTAGCATTACAGATCTTGGTCTGATTTAACCAGAGGTGATCAATTTTACAGCAGATCCGTAAATTGATCTGCTGTGAAGATTAGACATTTGGACAATGGGCCTTCTGCCTGAAAAAAAAGAAAAAAAAAAACACCTGCCGGGACTTTACTGGACGTCAGCAGAAGATCGGTGCAAAACGGATTTCTCTGAAGAATCCACTATGATTGTTTGGGGGCATTGAAAAATATATCTGTCAGGTAAAAACAAGATGGATTTTGTCATCAGTAAATAATCGTAAAACTATCCATGTGTGAGGTCACTTCTCCTCCAGTAGAGTTGGCTTCCTCCAAATTCTTCCCTAAGAACACTAGGCCATGAATAAAGGGACATACAAAAACAGTCTCCAAGGGCAACTTCAGTCAATCCAAACAAAAATATGATGATGACAGAACACCAAAGCAAATATGGTAACGAAGAGACTCAAAGATAAGAACATTCACATTTGTTAGAAAACTCCTCAGATCCCAACCCACACTGGGGTTGGGAGTATTAAACCCACACTGGGGTTGGGAGTATTAAACCCACACTGGGGTTGGGAGTATTAAACCCACACTGGGATTGGGATCTGAGCTGTTCTCAAACATTAAATGGACAAAAAGAAGCTGACAAACTGTTATTAACTCCAAGCACTATAAGAACAAGAACGGTACACAATCAATCAGATTTCCATTCACAAATCGATACGTAGATAATTTAGACTGAATTACAGAAGATATCGAAAAGCAGACTCAAACATGGCTGCCATGTTTGTACATGTGAAAAGGAATTTTAATGCAAATCTCAAGAATTTTACTTGGTGGATTTTTTGGGGTTTAACACTGGGATGATCCCTCACACCACTAACTCTGCTGTTAAAACATATCAGAAGACTCAGAAAAGATATAAAAATCCTGAAGATAGGAAATAGGAAATAGCAGAGGTGATCAATATGGATGGAATGTAAAATAAACAACAGTGAGCCAATGAATGCTGAGTGGAATAAAACAAATGAGCATCGTGCCACAGTGAGCTTGTGATGACGGCTACTCTACCAGGAATCACACACAGGTGGTTAAGGCACTCAGGCAGGTGGATGGATTAGATCAACAAAACACTGCTGGACTGTATTAGGCCAACTCACAAAGATTAGCTCATGTTGGTGGGATCAAACACTGGTGGCAAACAGGACCAAAATATGAAATATAGGAGACCAGGCACTGAGATGGACTGTCGACCTGTCCAGGGTGAGCCGCCTCTCACCTATCGACTGATGTAGGCAGGAATCAGTCTCCATAGAGACCCTGCATGGATGGATGAATGGATGGATGTGTTCCTGTAGACGCTTGAATTAAATAGCTGACCTTCAGTCCAGCTCTGCTAAGTTTTCTCAATGTTTCATCACAGCCAGAAGGTCTTATGATCTGACTGACTGTAATTCTCCAGATAAACACACATCCTCAGGTGTGTGTTTGGTTGTTTGTCTCAGAGCTGCTCTGTGATGACTTGGAAAACCTTTTATGCTTTTGTACTAAAAATTTCTTTAACTGTGAGTCAAATAAAATATATAATAAATAAAATAAGCTAAGGCGTCTGGAGGACAAACTGACTATCTTTTTTTTTCCTACTACTCTCCAATTTGTTTTCGTTTTTACTTCTCTCCATAGAAGCTCCATCTGGCCTCTAGAAGTAGCTTGTGTTGTGTTTTTGGTTGTGATGCCTTCGTAAGGAGACATCATCTGAGATAACGCAACAGCAACTAAACGTTCTCCCTCTCCTGCTATTGACTTTTCACTTTATATTAACATAGGAAGAACAACTACATCAGTTCTTCTGTTTCTTTTTTCACTCTGTCTCCTAAACCCCTCCTGTCGGGCTTGGCAAGCCTGAGCCAGGTTCTGTAGCAAAGCTCAAAACAATCACAAACAAAACATGCAGGTAAAAAATAAAACCAACCCAAAATGCCATTGTGAAATTCAAGGAGTCTTTACAAAGCCACACAAAATAAAATCCAGCCTAATTCTGTTGGTCCAGATAAAAACCCTGCAGTCTGAGGGGGCTGTTTTTACCGGCTCAGTGCTGTCTGCTCTCCAGGCGGGCTGTGATGTTCTTTACATCATGTTTTTGTTTCAAACTCAGTTTTCTTGAATAGAACTCAGATCAATGTAACACCAATATGTTCCTACAGCGTAATAAACACAACACTTTACTTTTTTATTTTGATCCTGCATCCAGGTAACCTTTTAACAACCATTTACTTCTCAACAGATTCTCCAAAATCCAATTGATGTGGAACACAGTGGCGCTGTGCTGTGTTTCGCTTGGGGCTGAGCTAAACGGGTAGTTGTTTTTTTTTTCTCTTGAGCCTTGCTTGTTTTTTTGTTTTTGTATTTTTTAAATCAGCCCACTACCTGTTCAACAAGCCAAATTGTATTCTTAGGCCAAAAGTGCACAATGCATTAAACCGAGGCGAACAGTAGAAAAATAAATCAATCTTTTTTTTTTTTTTTAATACTTTGACTGCTTTAATTTTCATTTCATTTTCTGTCCAGGGTGCACCATCCTGGAGTTTTGATTTTGGGTAACATCTCATTGATGGAATGGCATTGAATTTAGGGTCAAAACTTACAATTTTCTCTTCTTGTCCAGGTGGATTCTTAAGGAAGACACAGAGAGGAGCGAAGAAAATGTCCACTACTCCTATGATGGTCATCAGCCAAGGAAAGCCGATGCTCTCAGCTATGGATCCTCCAATGGACGGACCTGTAACAAGGAAACACTGCACAGATTTGTTTGCTTGACTTTTTTTAGTGCTGAGACGAAGAAATATGAGTTGTAGATTAATAGTAGACAGTCAGAGGACACTGAAGTCGGATCACGGCTAAACAAACTCAGTTATGAAAGACAAAGTCAGTAAATATTTTACACTCAACAGACATAAAAAATCCTCTTAAGTATTCTGACGTAGTGTTAGTTATTATTCAGCTAAATATTTTGTATCTTTCAAAGCTTTTATTTTTGGTTTTCTACTTACCCAAAGCAAATCCCATGCAGAAAGCTACATCAGCAATGGCATACACACTTCCATACACGGACACATGCCTGAGGTCCACCAAGTAACCCATTATAGGCATCATGGAGGAATCCACCATGCCTGTAAGAAACATTTAGAAATCACGTGTAACTATCACTTTAGACTACATGTAGCAACAAAGCGAGTACACTTGAGAACTCACCAATAGCAAAACCAACACCAAAGTTTGGAAGAATAAGACCGTAGATGTCTCTAGCAAAAGGAACCTAAAGCAGACAAATTAGTTATTAATTACAGTGTCTCTATAATTTATCACAAATTTGTGATTAAATCACAAATTCATCCATTCAATTAATTATGCTTTCTCCTCTAAGCGTTGTGGGATGTGGGAGGGCTGGTGTCTATTTTAAGTTGTCGTTGGGCGAAAAGGTGGAAAACACTCTGGACAGGCCACCTGTTCTCCAGACGCACAACCAGGAAAACACTAACATCTACAGGGCAACCTGGAATGTCCAACGGACACACACACACACTGAGCTGTGGAGGAAGCTGGCTTACAAGCCTGACATGCACAAGGAAAACAGAAACATACAAACTGTAGCAATTGTGGCCAGTTGGCCACTGCTGAATCCCAATAAGACGTTCAGGTTCTGGTGGATTTTATAGAATCCAGTTCATATTTTAGATCCATTTTAGATTGATACTTTAACCAAGTATTGCTGATAAAATTTACTTTAGTAGAGGTGTGAGTTTACTCTGTTTCCTCAAACTTCTCTCATATACTCACGCAGATAACACTGAAGCCAACCACCACCATTCCAATGAGAGCGCAAAGCCATCTGGAAAACAAACAGGCGTTGTCACAGCTGACTCATTTTCAATGTAAGGGAAAGTGGATGAATGTAAGGTTGGCACAACATCAAATACATTATAACTTTCAGCAGTTCATAGGTTTGTGTACTTCATATGGCCTTTATAGATAGCTTAAAAGAAATCATTTCTAGGGTTGTTACATAATTTTGCAGTTGTTGGGTGAATCACAACAAAAGGCAGATCTAGGTAACATGATTATAGATCTACATTTAAGACATGATGGTTTCTAACATTCCAGGAAAAGCAGACTTTGGTAGAAATAAAGCTTTTTTCATTAACTAAGGAAGTTAAGATAAAAAAAAAAAATCAAGTCATCTCTTATTTCCACAAGCATGTGAAGTAGTCAGGATACAGTCTGTCACTAATCTAATAGTTTCCAGCCAATAGTCCTTTGAGTAATGACAGCTGAGATATTTTCTAGTGTTTGGAACAAAAGTGGCTGTTAGTACACGTGAAGTTGAATGCTACAGAGACAATAAATCGAGAGGAGGAAATGTACTGGTCAGAAAGCCGTGCCTGAGTTGTTAGGAGTTCGGTTTCCTGTGAAAAGTGCTGTGTGTTGGCAGCTCACCTAAAGCTACCCGTTTGTGTGCTGAAACAATCAGGTCTGACTAAACTGGCTCTGCTAAGGCATTCTGCTCAGCATGGCTGCATCGGTCAAGGGCCTTTTCAATGTACTTTTCACAAATGCGTCAAAATGAACAAATTAGTCTTTTTGTCCACTCAGAATGTTAGAAAGTCACGCAATCTTCTATGGACAAACACCTGATGGAACAATTTGGGCAATCTGTCACACCAGTTGGCACCACAAAATCAACACAATTGCGGGGAATCAGCAAATACTGCAGATTAAGCTGTCTCCCAATTTTAGTACTTGGTTAAAGGGCATGAGCAGAGGTTGGATCCATGACCGGGTCTTTCAGATCAACCAGAAGTGGATAGGGCACCTGGTAGGTAGTACATGGCTAGCTTTAGGGCTGCTGATCCCCAGAGCCATTCATAGACATCTTTTGGAACAAAGGAAGGACACATGAGAAAAGTCGGGGAGTCGAGTGGCATTGAGATAGAGATGTACCACTACAGGATGGACCAGGGCAACAAATTGATGGAAGCGTTAGCAGTTGTAAGAAGACAGAACCTTCTACGTCTAATAGGTCTCCTAACATCTGGATAAAGCAGTGTTACTCTGGTGGAACTGTGTCCAGAATTTGAATAGGCTGACTTCTTCTCCTTCTTCTTCTGCTCCTTAATTAGAAAATTGGGTCACATTAGAACAGGGGTATCAAACTCCAGCTCTCAAGGTCCACTGTCCTGCAGTTTTTAGATGTGCCACAGGTACCAAACACTGGAATGAAATGGCTTAATTACCTCCTTCTAGTGTAGATAAGTTCTCCTAATTATTCTACTCAGGTGGTGCAGCAGAGACACAAATAAAAGTTGCAGGGCTGTGGCATCCAGGACTGGAGTTTGACATGTGTACATTAGAAGATGGCTCCTTCTGAAGTTCCTTGGAAAGCATGGATCTTTAAGATCAGAAATGTTCCCATTTGCCCTTTGGTTCACATTAATTTTTACAGCACATGGTTAGTATCGCAACGGTTCCATTCCTTCGTGGCTAACAGCTGACAGTTGATTGTTTGACCTGAGACTTGACAGCAATCCCAGCAATTTCCTTGGAAAGGACAAAAAATACATAGCAAAGTTGTGCATTTCTAAAAATGGAGCTGAGCTTATAGTACAGCCTAAAATGCAGTAGGCTGTACGATAGGCCTATTGCATTTGTATTCAAAGTGGAATTGGCAGAGGAGAAGTATCACAGCATGAGGGATTGCTGCAAAGTCAACGACACGACACAACAACTCTGTACCGTTCTCAATGAGTGAATGACTCAATGTTAGGTTTTCTAAGATGGAAAATCTTTTAACCAGTTTTCAGTTGGACTGTTTATGGTTGATATGGAATTTGTCTGATTGGATAATAAAACCATTTTTACTTTTTCTCTAAAGTATCTTGAGACAACTTATGTTGTGAATTGGTGCTAAATAGTGTTAGCAGTTTCTCACTGATCTAGGTTGGTGCCATGTTGAGCCACAGACAAACTTCAACCACCTCATCTCACCGATCTGACATTTTCTCCTCTTGTTATTCATTTATTTAAAAGCTCCAGATAAAAATTTCTTGTTAAAAATCTTTTTTGTTTGAATTACGTTTTGTCTTTTTATTTAATCTTTTTGCAAATTATAAATTAATACTGTGAATTTTATTAACCATATAATGGGCAGGGTTCATGTCACCCATGAAGAAATAAAGGCTGGGTTAAAAAAAAAAATGTATAAAATCTCCAGCCTTCTTATACTTCCCAAGAAATTTGTTACACTAACACTAACCAGTACATTGCTCTTGTTCAGCGTTGCTTGCCAAACGACAAAATCATTTTTAAAGAAAAGTCGACATTTTTATAACGGAATTACCGAATGCCTTTTTCTGTTGAGGCTTCAATAACGGCACAACCACGCAAACATTAAAAGCCCTGAAGCTCATTTATAGGTGCGGAAACAGATACCACATCCACAGAGGCAGAGTGGAGGAAAGTAGATAAGGACAATTTCCCTCCCTACCTTCCCATCTTGTGTGCCAACGAGCCAAAGATGTTGGTTCCAATAAGGTAGGAGATGGAGGCTGGTAAGAAAGCGATACCTGGGCCACAGACAGAGACACAAAGGGAACAGAGGTGTGGGCAGAAATGCAAAGATAAGGAGATGTTTATCAGTGTCGCACACAGAGCTGCTGTACATCTCGCATTGTGTGTAATGAAGTCTCCTTTCCACCTGCCAGCATGTGACATCCTAATATCCTGTTCCCCTTTCATCCTCTTTATCTGACCTAGACTTCATATACAAGCGGGCAGGAAAAAAAAAATAATAATAGAAAAGTCTGTGGCAAGGCAATGTCAACAACATCTGCTAACTGACGATTTAAACAGAGCAGAGCTTTATACACACACACACACAGCTCATAGTTGCAGGTATACCTTCTAAATACACTTTTCTATATTTTATCACTTTAAAACATCAATCGTCAGTGCCTTGATGATAGACCAATCCAAAGAAGCTCCTAATGATGAAGGTAAAAATGTTACTTTGACCAACCTGAAATAAAATCCAGAGCACTCGATTCCCTTCCAAAACAAGCATATATTTTCATTTCCCCAACAAAGCTGTTTTTCTAGGTTCTTAGAGGTTTGGTGTTAGAGGACAAGCAGCATCGTGAAGACCAGGAAACCCAGAAGACACGGAGAAAGTTTGTAGAGATGCTTAAACAATAACCGAAGCTGTGAACACCTCCCAGAGTTCATCATATGAAAAGGGCAAAGGAGTAGAGCACAACCACAAACCATAGCTATATACCTCAACCAAACAGCTTGACAAGGACAGCACCATTCAGAGAAGCAGCTGCCTGGCCAAGGTAACTCTGGGGAAGCGGCAAAGAGTCCCATACCTGGTGTGGGAAGATCTAGCAATAGAATAGATGACAATGCAAAATTCTAGGCTTTTTAAAAGTTGGAAGAAGAACAACAATGTTCATAGAAAGGAGTCCTGCTTACAGTTCAACACAGTGAACCTGAACCAGCAGGTGTTCTGGTCATATGCTGTTTTTTGTTTTTTTTTTCCCCACACTTGTGTGCTTCAGTGGCGGTGTAGGTTGCGGTGTGTGTTTTGTGTATTTTCTGCTTAAATACCTAGTTGCCACTTCCTGGTACACATGGTCTCCATCATCCAGATTGGCAGGGTTGGCTCCATCATGGCAATTGCCATGTTTCCAAAACAAATGGCACCTGGAAATGAAGATTAAAGATAACTACATACAGTCTGAATTATGGTTTATTTTTGTTCTTTGGTACTAATGTGTTTTTCCTCCAACAAACATCCATCTGGAACAAGATACATAAACAGCTCCAGCCAGCTGCCTCTGTTACCCGTTTGATCCCATTATGGCAGATGTTGTTTGATAACTCTACAGCTGAAGGATTTGGTTAGCATCACCAACAGTTATGCTGACATAAATGCTACTCTTGTGGACCTCTCTGAAAGGTCAGATGCAGGGGCTTTTCCCTTTACCCAGAACCTCCTCAGAGCTGTTCAATGTTTGCCCACATGTGGTAAAAATAGTCTGAATGACATCAAACTTTGCTCCGTCTGTTTTTCAGACCATTTAGCAACCACCAATGGAAGTCGTGATTTGAGCCAAGCAGAGCTTTTGTTCTGTTAGCTTGGCCGCATGCTCACATGACCTAAAACAAGATCTGAGTCCATCTGTCTTCCTGCTCTTTCTTCAACTGCCGCTGAACAAACCTCCCTCAAACCTGCAGTGCTGCTACTGCTCCCTTACCAGCAGCGATCAGAATGTACGGATCCTTCATCAGCGTGAACAGTGGCGTTCCCTTCTGACTCTGTGTGAGAGGAGAAAAACATACAGCATTACAACTTTTGGAAGCATTGCACTGCAACACATTTCTTATTTATAACTGATACTGACAATAACAACTATTTACAAACTGCACTTTTCTTCTGTTTTCTGTAAAGCGCTTTAAAAAATTTGGGTCTTTAAGAACAGAAGTGCTATTAGTGAAGAGTCAAATAGACCATTTCTGATATGAACTTAGAACATGACTGTGGTGACTGACAGACTCCCAAACAGTGGAATATTAAATGTATCGATCAACAGATGCGACTGATACATTGGTTATATATAACATGCAAGAAACGGAAGGAGGTAGAAAAAAAACGGAAATAAAGAAAAATATGTTTATAGAAAATTGTAGTCTCACAAAATTGATTATCTCTCAGTTTCAACTCAATAAGGGTAAATTCTCTCTGTCAGAGAGCCATTTGATTACATTTTCTGACATAAAGACATGAAACTTAATAAAATATGCATTCAGAGCTTGATGTAAGTGCCTGTGCCAATGCCTATGTAAGGCTTGGACAATTTCTAACTTGGCATCAGGGGATGATCCCTTCGGTTCCACAGTGACTGTTCACTAGTGCAGAAAGCCATAAAGCTAGCATGGACGCCTGACTGGCCTGTACAAAACATGGACGGGAACCTGACTGAACAGCTTAGGGATGAATCAGAACTGACTCTGAGAGGCCCGGTCCTCTCATCCCACATTAGTGTCTGAGCTCACAAATGTGCTCTTTGGAAAATACTCAAAAATGTCGTATAAAACTAACAATAGGTAGAGCACATTTATTCAATTATTATTATTATTATTATTATTATTATTGCTTAAATCTGTGTATAAAAAACAAAATAAAGAATAACTTATAAAATATGTGGAAAACATTGCCGGACAGATAACCGATACAGTACGGCTTATCAACAGTTGGTACAGGGCAGCTGAGTTGCATATTCACGCTGAATGGATGAGAAACACACTGACCTCAGGTTCCACCTTGGTAGGCTGAAGAACAAAGAGCTGCAGAGCTGAAAAGATATATTAAATATTAAGTAAATAAAACAAAACGATACTGGAATCCAGTTGATTAGAAATGATTCAAAGTGGTGAAGTAACCCTGAGCAATATTTAGGAGTCTTCCTGTTCTCCATCGGCGCTTACCCCCATCAAAGAGTGCCAGGAACGCCAGAACAAGGAAAGGAGCCGTTTTCCCAACGAAGTCATACATCACACTGCCGAATGGGGGCCCGACTATAGGAGACAACAATGACTGAGAATCAATGCAGGTAGCACATCCGATCCGTCAATGAATGTATGGATGTAAAGAAAGGGCAGCCCTATGTTTTCTCATTGTAAATGACAGTCAGAGTACAGAGTTTTATAAAATTACATGTTCCTTTCTATTTGGCCTTTTTTCTTTAAATGATGGACTCTATGTGTGGTCAATAGTGATGTCTACTGATAAATGAGATCGAGGACTGGCGTGCAACACCATGTGCAATTCAGTGACCGAACCTGCTTGTACAAAGGCAGCAACATGCTCGGCCATTTCAGTTTTTCTCAGTCGCTTTGGTGCATTTCTCAAATCCTTTCTGTCAAATGCAGAACAGCATGCACATTTCTCAAAACAGCTGGTCCAAACAACAAAGCACCATGGATTAAATGCAAAAGAAAGTTTCTTTCTCTAAAATCCTTAGTCCGTCTCTCAAAAAATAAATATGTGTGCCGGTGGACATGCCAGTACTTCAGAATGACAAGTCCCTTTTTCACTGTGTACTGACAAGACATTCAAAGTGATTAGTCATTTTGTCGATGTAACAGAGCACTCTGATGTAAACTATGGATAAAGTTTTAAAGACGAATAATGTAAGACGTAATTGTGGAACATTAGTTAAAAGAGACTGGACCCATTTATGCTTTTACTGTAATTTGTTGAAAGATTGTATCATTATAATAATAAAACGTAGAGCACAAAGAAAACATCAGTCTCCTAGAGGAAAACTGTACATGCAGTGCTGTAGGAATTAAATCTGGAGGCTTCCTATGCTTTTTCCCCAAAATGTCCCAGTGTGATTGAGGTGACGTTCAGGTCGGATGAATGCGACCTGGACGTTAGGTCACATTTGAATCGGATACGTATCGGATATCCGGGTCGCATTTGAAAAAAATCCGACCTGTGTTTCATACTGTCAGGAAAAGATCAGATACAGGTCGCATTATGGCAAAAAAAAAATAAAAAATCGGAATTGGGTCACTTCAGGCTGCAGTGTGAACGCAGCTTTCTATGTTATTCTGACTGTGCTAAGAAACACACACATCAGCTCAGACTGCTTCCAGTCCTAGTACTGTTGGTGGGGCAACACAGTAGAACCTCTGAAGTTTTGTCCTATTCTTAGATGCATTTTCAGTGCACTACAGAAACATATTACATACTTACTGCTGAGAAATGAATGAACATAATCACAGAAACTAATGAAAACAATCTAAAATAAAAATATCAACACATACAGGACATGTTTTATATATTTTAAAATAATAATAATATATCTTTCCTTTAGATATGATGGAAGGACTCAACAGGAAAATGCTGAAGGTGTTTGCAGGTCGTGTCGTACACATGGCTCCCTACTGTGCAGCCGAAGTATGTGAAGCCAGCCTGCAGTGTGAGTGTGTGCATACCTAACACTCCCAGAGCCAGACCTCCCAAGGCAATCCCGATGGCGTGACCTCTCTCCTCATCGTCTGTGTACACACTGGCCAGCATCCCCATACCTAGGAACACGCAGCACACCGCAGCCTCAGCTCAACTCTTGGATTAAAAACGTCTTTCCACACGTGAACAACCGAGTCACAATGAGATTGAGATGACAAAGTAATAACATGTTGAGATGAAGTAGGTAAAAAAATAAAAAATAAATGTAAAACGTGAACAATATAACTGTAACAAAGTGGAGATGGCTGGATGAGATGTTTCCCTGCTAACACTTACACGTGATGTATGGGTATGAACAGTATGTGTTAAGAAATTATATCAGTCTCATTAAATACAAAAGAATATATTCTATAAGTCTCAATTTTGTAGACATTTGTTGGTGTTATCCCAGGCCTGTTTGTCTGATGGGTGAATTCCCTGTCAGGGAGCCAAAACTGCATGAAATGATTGAGAGAAAATTATTCTACAAAATATATTTATTATTGATACCTTAACAGTTTAATGGTTTTATCAATGTATTCTGGCCCTTTAAGAGCATTCAGATTTTTAACACGGCCCAAAATGAAAATGAATTTGACGCCCTTGCTCTGCGTCAATCCAGGCGAACTTGGTTCTATGTTTGGTTCCTTTATCCCAGACTGATTCCTGAAAGTGTGTGAACGGCGTGTTGCTGCATGGATTGGTGAGTTATGAATGAACAACCTGGACCTATCTATGCCAGTTTCTCATCAAAATGTTTAATGAAAGAGACTAAAGTCAAAGCCATGATACCTACATTTAACTGGAGGTGTTCTTAAACCCAGTGCTTAAGAACGTAGCATGATTCAATAAAAGCTGGGGGGAAACTTAGCATAGAAGGCATTTGTTCCAATATTAGAACCTCATCAACTTTCAAATAGACAAACAGACTGACGGGTTGTCTTCAGGTTATAAAATTAAAAGGTATTTACCAGCCACTGACGAACAGGAGGAGCCAACACCTTGAAGCGATCTGGCCAGAAACAGCAAAGTGTAACTGGACGAAAAGGCGAACACTTCACAGCAGGAAAAAACAGCAGAATTATAAAGAATAAACCATCAGACACAGAGCAGGCAGGGCGACTTATTGATCATCAGCACTGATTTGATTGGACTTACTGATGGTAGACAGAAACATGATACAGAAGCCAGCAAATATAGGAAGTTGGTATCCAATTCTAACGGGACACAGAAGGTAAAAGGTGTGTTATTTCTCCGCAATAGCAATATATACATCATGTTTTGGGTTGTAGAAATACTTAAACATTTTATGGAGAATTGAGTAGAAGCCGAGCAGGTAAAAAAGAAAAAAGCGTCTTTTTCATTTGAAAATGTGAGGATGAAGCAACGACTGAGAGAACTGTTCTGAAAACAAGGCAGGAACAGGAACCCTTAGAAAACAAACTCATAAAGTCATCCATTAGTGCATTTAAAAATAACTCACAAGAGACATTTATAAACAACGTAATGAAAGCTGACTATTAACGTTTTTTTTTTATTTTATTTTAGAATTTCGTGTTGTATTTTCATTTCGCTTATCTCTTACAAATAAGAAACCTTAATTTCCACAGTCTGTCCTCCTACTGTGTCCTTGTGTCTGCATGTCGGTTCCTCACTGAAAGGCTAAACCGGCCGTGCTTTTTGTCAGGTCAGAGTCGCAGCAAACATCAGGCACACTTGAATTGTCTTGATTTGTCTTGTGCCTTTCAGGAGTGAAAGGCACAAGCAAGCTGCAATGCCTCAATTACTGCATATGAAGTGTCCCTCTGAAGAACTAAATATTGCTTTTGGGATAAATGTTGGAGATATCGGGCAGTCGGCCCTTTGATTTCCCTCTAAAAACCCGTCTGGTTATCAGGGACAGGGCGGCTATGTTAAAGCCACAGACCTGTTTGACAATCATTTATTAATGTCAATTTATTGAGAGCACGTTCTTGAAATTTTGCTAATAAATAAATAACACAATATTTGATCTAGCAGAGTTTTTCTTTGCTTCTGGAACTGTGAAAATATTTGCTCCCGTTCGAAATTCTTCAGCTTTTCCTTTTTCTTGTCACGTTTAAAAATGATTTTGGGTTCCGAGGCCGTGGAGTTGGCAGACAGGCAATTTACGCGGCCGACCTCTAGAACAGCAGAATACTGCAGTATAACTACAACATGTCCGTCTGTATTAAGGGGTTTTATTTGCCATCATTACATCATAGTGGTTAAATCAAATACTAATGGGTCAAGCTGGGTCTGAAACAATAAATGCTGTGGCTACAAGACACAGTTCCTATGTGAACCAGAAACATAATTCAGATACAAACTACTATTAAATGCTCACCCGCTTTTTGGACGTACACATCAGAAAGACAGCAAGAATGGCTGGTCAAATAATTGGAGGATTAAATAATAATAATAATAATAATAATAATAATAATAATAATAATAATAATAATAATAACAAATTACATGAAGAATATCCTCCAGTGATGCCAATCTTGAGCAGCCAGACAACCTAATCATTTCAGCACATCATTATGTAAAGGCACAGCACCGTTAAGGAAGCCCTGCGTCCAAAGCTGACAACGGTCCAAACGATTGACACTGAGAAAAAGGAATCTGTGGTGAAATAAATTTAACATGACCGAATCAGTGAAGCCAACATTAAAAACTCAAGTTAGTGTCTTTACACGAATGCATGTCCATCAATTTGCTGCCCTGGTCCATCCTGTAATAAATATGCTGAGATGTCTTTGCTATTTAGTACATACAAAATTCTTCAAGTTATTTTAGGGTTGCAATACTTAAATCACACAACATAATAGTTTCTTTTGTTTTTATATGTTGCAATAATTGATTTGTTTTGTTTAGGGCATTGGTTTATATGTGACAGTAGGGATCAGCCAGCAAGCTATCCCACAATGCATTGTGCCACCAACACCAGAAGCAGCAGCAGCAGCAACTAATCAAAACAAAGACTCCAAAGCTTTATCTCTACAGTCAGTTCATCTAGAATGAGGATACTATCAGAGCAGCAGAGAGCCTGTTCATGGCATTTACATTTGAAACTGCACCACAAGTGAGATGTTTGCTCATTTTCATGACCACTCTGCTCCCACTTTGCTTGTTATTGTCAATTTTATTGAAATAAGAGACCAGGCTATCGCTGCTTTCCAGCGACTCTTACTGCGGGGTAGTCACAAAAGTTGTCTAACTTAACTGAAATCAAAATGATCAACTTAGTTTGTATGCTCTAAATTTGTATGTTGCATTAACTTAAGATGTACAACTTGTTAACATTTTAAAGATTTCAGTCTTGATTGTTTTGAGGCAATGAGTTTGCACAATGTTTTCAAGTGAGGTGAACTAATCAGGATCCAGTGCACTTACAAATTTCATTCACTACATTAAAAAGTTGAGTAATTTATACATAGATTAGTTTTGCTTAATCTTCATGACAAAATTAATGTAACTTTACTTGAATTTTACTTTTCATGTAAAGAAATAAGTAACTTTTAACAAAGATCAACATGAATAAATTATGCAAACAGTCGCCCTAATATTTTTCAGTAGATAGAGCAGAATAGTTTCATCACTGCATTTGAAGTCACTTCTTGTTTTAATTTAAAACATATGCAGATATATGGTTTATCGACCACATAAGGAAATCAAATATCCATTAATGACCAAAGACGAGTTTAGGCTGACAAACAACACAGAGAAACTGATTTAAGTACTTGAGAAATGAAAGTGATTGATGAATTCGATGGAGTATATCTTTAGTTTACTTACAATTTACATTTCCACTCGTTCAGTTTATGTCACATAGCCGTACCAATAAAGTGAGGTTTAAAGTGATCAGCGATGCCATGACAGGCCTCTGAAAACACTGATAAACAATGACTGATGCCTCATGTTGGGACAATTTGAGAACATTACTTTTGCACTGAATGATCCCATTGGCTGTTTTGTCCTTTGTATACCTTGAGAGGAACAACAACTGAGTGAAAGGCTTCATGTTAGAGTGACAAAACCAATATTTTAAACCCAAACCAAAAACACAGAACAACCTATTCCTGTCAGAAAGCAGCACATCTCAACCCTGCGGTCCACACTCTGCCTAGGCCAGAGCAGTAATTATTATTGCACATTTCATTGCAACTATCACAACACTGTGATAGCAGCAGCAAGCTTGTTTAGTTGAGTGCATGTTTTGGTCAAAAATCAATTTCAGCCGTACAGTCCAAGCAGCTCGGATGCATCGTTCTATCCCTCTAGATTATACATCTAAAGATGAATAAGATTTTTGTTCAGTTTCACGTTAAACGTTTGCAGCTGCTGAAATGCTGGCTTTAATCTCAAAACAGTTTAGCTATAGCACAGAACTAAATCCATCAAAACCACCCAGGTAGTTTTTGTGTTTGTGTCAGTGGCTGCTCCAGTCATCAGGTCTGACAGGCTCATCCTGACGTTTGCTTCTTCTTGTTCTATCTGTCACACTCCTGTTGGTTTGAAATCTGAGCATCTCTCTCACAGTGCAGTCATCTGGGCAAAACCGGGCAAACGTGAACATGAACACACATCCAAACCTCTGTAATCAGGAATTCTGCTCCGTTTGATCCAGTGGTTTTAGATCTGTCGTTATGAATCTTTATCCACAAAAAAAACAAACAAAAAACATCAAGCTGTCATTTACCATTTCAACAAAACCCCCTAAGGAGAGTCTGTTGTTTTTTTTATTTTTATTTGTTTGACATTGTTATAGATAAGACCATACTTGCATTTATGCTTTCCGTTTTAAAAACACAACGGGAAATTCAATTCACAATTTCTGCCGTTTCTGACAGGAAGCCTGTGATGTGTAAGAAGTGTGTGTCTCAGTGCTGCAGCTCCATCCAGTCTGGTTCATGTCAGATATTTTTCTCTTCCACTTTTTCTCTGAAAAGCTTGTTGCAAAATCACATTAGGTGCCCATAACATCTGAAAAGAGTTCTGACTAAACGAATCAAGTTGAGGAGTTTTTAAACCAAACAGGCTAAGTAAGTTTATCCATCTGCACGTTGTTTTTTTTCAATATGTTTTTTTTTAACTTTAACTAAATTAATAGCTAATAATTTTAAATCCAAATTCCTATTACTAATAAACTGATTCTTATTGAGTCAGCTTGTTCACATGCTTATTTGATACTTTTACTCTACTTGACACTTTATTGTCATTCAAAAAATCTTCAGCATGTGAACGAAAAGCTGCAAAAGATTCAGACGTTTAAAATACTCAAACTTTAGAATTAAAAATGATTAAAACCATTCAGTGAAATAAGGAAAAAATCACATAAAATTGATTGAAAATATACAAAACTAAACACTGAGCAGAAAAGCGAAAAGTAATAGTGTACATACTACAAGATTACAGCAAAATGCAACTGGATTGTTGGATTAAATTATTACGCAGAAATGATTACTCTTATTTCCACTGGGTTTTTATCACCCTGAAAACAAAACTACAAACGTTTTAGTGAATAAATTTTATGACTTGAGGCACAAAGCGGTTGTATTTAAATCATTTATTTCAGTAGTTTTGGAATGAGGTCTCTACATGACTACTAAATAAAACAAACAAAACAATGATTTTACTACAAATCCATGAAAAGTGAATTTATTATATGTTAATGGTATTTTATTAAAGTGCGCATATTTAAACAAAAACCCTCCCAAGTTGATATTTAGATGATATGCCACTCATTGCTTAATTTCAGAGGTTCTTTGTTTTTTTTTTTCGAGCAGCCTGCAGAATAATCTTGATTATTGATCAAAATAGTTTTTACTTTACCGCTTATTATATTTTTCTAACCGGATTGGAAATGGGACCTCCTCCGTACTCAGTATTATTAATTTAAATAAATGATTAAATAATAAATACCTAACAGGTACTAAATAAATTATTAGAACTAAATACACATGAAGACCACCATTAAAATGAAAGTTTCTGAGGCAGCGTCTCTTTGCTGTACATTAGGAACAACTACAGCCTCTGATGGAAACTCTTTAACTTATCCTTCCAAATGCCAACATTATGTTCTAGTCATGATGCTGCCACCACCGTTAACATTGTGAACTTTGTTTTTTAACAAAGTTCTCTCTTCCTTCTCCGAACAAAAATAACACTGTTTGTACCCACAGAGCTCAGGTTTGGTCTCTTCGGACCAAATCACATCGCCACGTTTCAAACGTTCATGGGCAAAACCTTAGGCTGGAACTGAATTATCGAGAGCGTTCTTTAATTTCATCGGCAGGGATAACAACTCTGATCTTCACCGTAAATGAAAACAGCTTGGGAAGACCGTCAGAGTCTTCATTTTGTGAAACAAAAATAGTTTTTCAGATTAAATCTGTTTTGAAGTTTCAAAATCAGTAGAAGGTCACAGATTCTAGATTTGACCCAATTTGGAATCCAACAAAAAGGGTCAAATTTGAATCATTGTTATCAATATTAGTCAGTGATTGTTTCATTATTAAATTGGCTAAAGAAGATATCTGATTGTTTTTTTTTATTTATTTGAGGTCTTAAAACATGAAGGCAGAGTATATAAATGTGGTATGAAGCACCATCCCTAAGAGGCTGTTCACTCAGGCACATGTCGACGTTTAGCTTAACGTAGGAACGGCTCGGCCTGTAACTCACAGAGCACAACAGCGAAGCAGAGCAGAGCCTTACCTGTTGGTCAGCGGCCCTATGAAAGGGTTGGTGAGCAGCTGCACAGTGGCCTTGGAAGCGAACAACATCCCAACTTTGACATTTTCATTGAGCAGCCTGCTGGTGGACTGAGGGCAGTCGGAGGAGTTGCGTGGAAGCGGTGCGTGGGCCGGGGTGGGGCGGGCCGGGTCAGCCGTGCTGACGGTGGAGTTGGAGCCCGATAACCTGACGCTGTTGTCGTACAAAGACACAATAGCGTGGAAGGAGCCGGAGGGAGCCTGCGGCGACAGGCTGCCGTTCCTCATCTCCACATCCGCAGACTCATCCAGGTTGTACAGGTAGCTGGGAATGATGGGAACTGCAGGGACAGAGAGGCAACGCATCAGCCACACAGAGAAACAGGACTAGCACACACTAGTCTCCAAATAAAGCTCTCAAAGCTTCCACAGGAGTTATTCTATCGATTCACAAAACATTTCTCTTTAAGTAACAATAACAGACCGCTACCATTTTTCTTAATTTTTGTCTTTAAGATTTTATGTTTGTGTCTTTCTCCCTGATAGGTGATGTATTATTTTACTTACTCACTAACAGCAGTATGTCTACATAACTTAATGATCATGACTATTAACGTCTCTCTTTATCTTTAGTTTACTTTCAAAGGTTGAGACTCTTACAGAAAATGAAAACGAGTCAAAGCCCAAAGATGAGCTTTGAGACAGCGTAGCTAAAACAGATTTAGCTACAATGTACATGTATGTCTGTTCACTGTTTGAATGTGTATTCAAACAGTGAATACAGCTGTTTGAATTCACTTTCAAACAGCTGCTGAATACAAAGCTTTCTTAAGACAGGGTGATATTTTAGCATAAACGATCCCAGGTTAACATCAAGGCAGACTGACATCACACTAATGGAGGAGTGGTGGAATATTTTACACAAAATCAGAACATCTTTGCTTAGACATGCGGCTTTGGGAGTTTTAGCTTTGGAGTTCTAAGATGGCGAAAGATCTCAAGGCAAATATTACTTATCGGACTTAGGATCGAAGGACAAAAGGGACGTCGTTTGGAGGGAAACGTTCTCGGTGCCGGAGCCGAGTAGCAGTGAACATGGTAGTAGAACAAAAGCCTGACATGCGTACAACAAATGTTTATGAACAATTTTGAGAGTCTAAGCTTTAAAATTGCGACTCAATCGAATGATTAACAATACACTTACAAAAAATAACAAAGAAGCAAGAGAAAAATGTATTTTTAAACATATATTTTAGGTTTTATATTTAAGACGTTAACATTTGAATGCTTTCCTTCCCTAGATCCCTTTTAATGCTTTTTTCTCCCCTCACTCAGAAGCTATTCAGAGGTTGCAAAGCAATGGCTGCAGTAGGACTGGGATACAGAGATGTGCCTGATGGAGTTTAAAAAAAGACCACTGTGCAGCACAAAAGATGTAATCAATTTTTTTTTTTAAATGTGGAGAACACAGAACAATTCTGTGGAGTTGAAATTTGGCGTGGTCCATTAAGGCAAAAATAACATTAATAAAAATTAAAATAAATTAGCCCGGAGAAACAGTCTGCATCGTGTGTTAGTAAGTTTGCTGCGTTTTTGCCAGATCGTGGTCGCTTTTCTTAAATTTTCTGTCCAGAAGCAAACTTCTCCTGTAAAGAGTCAGATAGTCTTGGTAAAAAAAAAAAAAAGAAAAAAAAGAAGAAGTGAGAAGCTGCAGTTGTGGTTTTAATGTAAATGACCAGGCCTGTTCCAGGTCCCAAAATGATTTAGAACCTGTCTGTGTTGAACAGAGATGAAGTCAAAATGAAACACAAACAACAAACAGATAAACAAATAAAAAATACACATTAAGAAATATCAAAAATGACTCAATGTATTTTTCATTTTTCTGTTTTGTCATCGAAGCAGTTACTTATTATTTCAATAATATATTATTATTATTACTCAAATACAACACGGTGGGGATAAGCGGCCGCAGCAGAGCTTATAGTGTTTCAGGGTTAACATACGGTCACGTAGAAAAGAAGGTCAGAGATGATTATTAGGGGACAAACAAACAAACAAAAAAAAACATGAGTTATAAAAGAGAGAAAAGTGCAAAAGTTTCATGCAGGGACGCCGCGTTGCACCTACCGACCACCGTCAGCAACATGTTGTCCAGGAGCAAAGCGACGAAAACAATGAAGAGAATCAGTTTCCTGGACTGTCGCTCCTCTCTCAGCCATTTGATCAGCGTGAACTGACGGAGCGCATCTAGTAGCCCCATGGTGTTTTAGTCCCAGCGGAGCAGAGATGGCTTTAACTCTGCCTAAATAAATGATGGAAAAAGTTTTTGTTTTTTTTAAAAAAAGAAAAAAAAAAGAAAAGAAAAAGAAAGAAATAGTGTTGGGTTAGAATGAAAGTGTGAGCCTTCAGAGGAACTCCTGTCCTACCTCAGGGGAGCAGGCAGCAGCGCAGATGGAGGAGGAGGAGGAGGAGGTGAAGTCTTTTTACCGACTGGAGCTGCTGCTGCTGCTGACGTCACCCCCCTCTTAATGTTTGCGTCCCCGTCAGACCTGTCTTCACTCGATCAGGGCAGAGATGCTGCAGCACCAACAACGACACAATGCCCGGGTTTGAACAGCAGCGCTGCCCGGGATGACACAGGCAAACATCACAGCGTCTGTCTGCGGCGCCCAAACGCTTCCAGAGAGCTGCTGTTTCTACACCCATCTTCAGGTCAAATGCGCCGGAATAGAAATGTCCCACCGTGAAAGAAAATATAAAATACATCAAATACATAAACAGGATAGAATTTCAAATTTTAGCTGAAGAAAAGTAAACCAGAATACAGCCGCTTCTTGGAGAATACTCACATTTTATATATTTTATATTACACATTCTTAAACATTGTTGTAATATAAACATTTTCTGCTAAATGAGAAGTTTTTTTTTTTTAGTTTTTTTTTTTTTACATGGTTTACACTGAAAGTAGATGTGACGTAGCAGACAGAGGTGTGTGTGACACCTGGAACTCTTTTATAACAAACCAATTCTGATAACTACAAATATATATTTTCTGCTACTGTCATTATCATTGAATATTTTGGTGATTTGAGTTCAATCAAAAGATAACAATTACGATAAAATACAGGGCAATTAGGACTAATGAAAGTTCTTTATATTAACTGGCTACAATATAACACAATATAGAAAAGAATAAAATACAATAATTAAATTTTACTGCACAAAATTGTTTATCGCCTGACTCTGTCACTGTAATCTGCATGTATTGTAAACAAGTGTAATATCTTCCCCTTCAACACTTCATACGAAAATGTTATTGTATTCAGCCATATTAATATTTCAGTTTTGAGGCATACATTTAATTTTTTTTTAATCCTATTTATTCAGACACAAATGTGGTCCATAAAAAGTAAAAAAAAAAGCAAACAAAACAAAACAAAAACAGACAGTAACAACAAAAACAATAAAAATAAAATAATCATCCAGTGCCATACAAGCTAATGCGCCAGCGATTCCACAGACTAGAGAAGAGCCTCACTGAGCTTTGAACACATCTTCACATAAACGTATATTTTTTCAGTTCAGTATGAATCGTCTTTAAGCAGCATGCTAAAACTGAGAGAGGTGTGCTGTTTGGGCACAGCGTTGGAGTCAAGCTTCACCCTGGTATTGATAGTATTGATATTTAGATTAAAGTGCCCAGACCTGATGTGACGACACAACGTTGTGTTGAGGACATTGTTTATTTATTTATTTATTTTTAAGACAGAATATTACCATATGATCTGTTTGTAGTATGACACTTTTATGAACAAATGAACTTCATGACCATGATGTTGGCACAGCGGTTTGCAGTGTTCCTTACGAAGGTCTTCTGCTTCTGGTCGACTGGTGTCAGGATTTGAGTCTTCTGCCCCTCCTAGCCTCGCCAGGATTAGTGCATTTGGGTGCATTGTTTGCTGTGTTGTAGCTTTTGAATCAACCAGAGGCTCCAGTGTGCTTAATGACCCCTTAATTCATATAAAACATTTGTAACCCCCTCAGCCACAACTTAAAGGCAGGATGAACTACCTTCAAATCCCTGAAATATTGGACCAAAAAAGCGTCAGCAAACATCTGCAACCTGGAGATATTTAAATCCAAAGGCATTAAAGGTTTGACTGAGACATTTATCGATTTTTTGCGGAAAACGGAACAAAACGTCCCCGGCAATGGTCCAGGGCGTTCCCCGCCTGTCGTCCAATGGCTGCTGGAGACAGACACCGCTGCCCTCGCCACCCTGCAAGGATGAATGTGCTAGATAAGGAATGGGCAAATGGAGAAAAACTGACTAACAGCACATCTTTCACTGTTTCCTTTGGCATTCACATATTTTAATTAAAACTGGCAGTAAAATATTCAGAGTTTATGCAATAGATGTCTTTAGAAAAAAAACTGTCCTACTAGTGTAAAAGTTGGCTTTGTGTACTTCATACTCTTTACTATTGCTTGACAACAGCACCATCTGGTGCTGCTGCTGTTAACACAACACCCTTGCATGTGGTGTTCAAAGTCAGTCGACCTCGCTGGGTCGTTTTAGTTCTGTGTGTTTTAGTTCTTTCTCTAGTTCAACACACCTGGGTGAAATGGTGGTTCATTCGCAGAACATCTACAGAGTTTTGGACCTGCTGATGACGTAGTTGGACCATCTGAATCAACCGGAGCAGAGATGCATCTAAAACTGGCAGAACACCCACCGATCCTGGAGGTCTGGAGCCGGACGCCCATGTTTTAAACAAACAGCCAGCGTTTTGGACCCAACGTCATTCACAGGAAGTTGAGTACAATATATCTAATATTTTATTTTCAGGGGATTATGACTTGATTTTTTTCCCCCATGTCAACTTGAGGAACATGACCTTTTCTGATCTACAATAGACGTACACCACACTATGACTGTCGTCTTATATTACAACTAATAAAACATGTTTTTAATGAAGCTATTTTACCTCAAACCAAGCAATCATGACAATTTAAATTGAAGGTATTTCTCTATTTTATGCTCTCTATTAATGGTCACAATATAGTACAGAAGTGAAGGATGAAGAATGCCTTGAGATGACTTTTGTTGTGAATCTGTGATAAATAAACCAAATTGAATTAAATTATCCAATGTAGATGGATGTGTCAATGTTTTTCTTTTCCTACTTGTTTTAGGTGATAATGAAACCTAATATGTTTAACCGTATGCATCTCCATAAAGGGCAGCAAAGTACCTGATTAGTACTGGTGACTCACAGAAGGACAGTCCAAGCAACCTGAGGAACTTTGCTGTGTGAGTTTCACATGTTCCCGTTTTCCCTTTGCATGGTTTCATCATGTTAAACAGAAGCATAGTGGTTACTGTCTGACCTTTAATCCAACCAAACTGTCCCTGTGTTACACAGCAATTACCAAAATTATGAAATTTGCTAAAAAGTCAAAAAATAATGCCAGATACTTAATTTTTCAACTTTTCTCAAATTTAGAAGAATACGTTTCCTGAGTTTCTGGGCGAATTACGTTAGGAACCCCATGACTTGGGTAACCTTCCACAAATTTCTCAGAATAGCGGTCAGGCCCCATTCCTCCTAATCCCATCAGGATTTTATGGCCAGTTTGCTCACATTCAAATGTTCAGCCTTGCCCTCAGATTTTCTATGGGACTTACAGGTGAGGGAGTTGCAGTTGCCACTTCAAAACATTTCCTTTGTTGTTCTCTAGAAATAATCTTTAGGTCATTGTGGATTTTAAAAACCCATTTATACCAATAGTTTCATATCTGGAGCTCTTGTTTCAATTACTCCACATACTAATTGTTCAATGTGACATAATCAGTTATGTGATGGTGCCACCCCCTGACCTCTGACCCCAACTCTTCACAGTTGTGAGGTAGTGGCCACAGACTTGCAAGCCAAGCTCTCCGTTTTTCCCTCTGAACTGCCAAACACATCCATTTCGGTTTGATCAGATCAGATAAATCGAAGTCTTTGCCCCTCAGTGTATTATCAAAGTTCAATTGGGCATTTTAAGTTTCTTTTGGCTTTTTCCTCTCTGACCCATTTCAGTCAGAATCCTCAGGGTCTTTTTTGCATGTATGATTTGTGGAGGTCTACAGTCCTCTTTTGACATGGCATAAGGGGGGAGATATAGTTTTTTGTAAAATAGTGTAAACTACAAAAAAACAAAAAAAAACAAAAAGAAGAAGTCTACAATAAAAACAAAACCTTCCCATTGTTTTGGCAATGTAAAAAGAAATAAAGTCAATCCAAACTTGCATACAGTTAAGACCTGGTTAAATTTTGATCAATGTTATTCCGTGAGAGTGTATGTAAATATATGGCCTCAACTATGAGTCACTTTATTTTTATCTTGCCCATTACTGGGTATGTTTACTTTTACTTGTAGGTTCAATTCAATTCAAAAATAATTCATTGTCTCACAAAGGAAAATGAGAAGTTCCCATTTCTACCGTCAGACGACCGTAACTTCTGCAGAGTCATCTGGGTATATCTGAAGATGGCAGAAGTCAGTCTGAAGTGCGAAGAGTGAAATGAAGTTGTGATAGTAAACCTCCCTGTAGTACTTCTGCATTCTTATCACACATCTCTGATGTTGTTCCTCATGTAGTTTACTTTTCTGCTACTTCCTGTACATCTTCGTGCTGACTTTGAACTGCTACTGTACATTGCACGACAACTTACTGTATCCCTCCCTAAAGATTCATTTATTTTTTTCTTCCTGCTGGTGATCCAGGCTTTGTTATTCAGGAAGCATCTTACTGAGATGAATGTGAGATGAATGTGAGATGACATTCATGACACAGTCGTGTCATGAATGTCTCTTTGGTTTGGCTGGCACAGAGCATCCCAGTCTACGTGACTACACGGCCCTGCTTCCTGTGACCACTTACTCACAGTTTTCTTCATCACAGGTCATTTCTACACAAAGGGTTTAAATTCAGAACAGAGGAAAAATAGGAGCGCGATGTGATCTTCCCACATCACGCTCCTCCTCCCAGAGGAGGTCTTGCTTTGGAAAGCATGTGGATTCTTGACATCTGTATAAAACAAATTCCACATCTTATTTCCTCAGGCAGGGAAGTCAACAAGCTGTTGAAATGTTTAAATTGAATAAACTAAATTTATAAAAAAAAAGTGAAGGTACATTAGGGTTTAATTTACCAAGTCCAGTAATGCCCAAAGTTGGTCCTGGAGGGTCAGCATCCTGCATGTTTTAGTTCTCTCCCTGGTGGTAGTAACAACTTTCTCAGCATGTCAATGTTCTTCTTAGGCCTCTAATGAGCCATCATGGGATCGTTAAACCAGGAGAACTAAAACTTGCAGGATGCCGACCCTCCAGGACCAACTTTGGGCACCACTGACCTAGTCCTTTACCTGTCCTTTAACCAGCCAAAGTTGACTGCAGGGGAATTAATTGTTTACAGCTTCAGATTCAAAGTAAGGAAAGACACAGGCCACAGGACTTCCCTCACGTCTGGGAACATTTCCAGACTCCACATAAAAGCCTGAGGATCCAACGGCTGGTTTTACAGGTCGCTCTCCATCCGTGTCACCTGGCCTGTATGATACGAGTCTTTACCTCGCTGAAGTTTCCCATCCACTTTTCAGGATCCTTAAATGTATAATCCTGTTTTCTTTTTTCTTTTTAACATCAAATTCAAACCACATATGATGGTGGTTATTAATAAATCAAATTTTACCTCTGTTCCAGTCACACAGCACATGCCTGGTCCTCTATGGACCGCCTGAATGAAGTCTTTTTTATTCTGAAGCATCTTTCTGACTATCTTACTGCAGTCTGCATGTGATATTTGGACAGTTTAACATATTTATCCACATCCTCTGCTTCTCATTTTCAAATAATTGGCTGTGCACTAAAATTACCATCCCAAATGAGACTTTGCCTTGATACAGCAGAATCTCCCCACGTCCAAGAAACGCACAATACAGAACCTGAGAGAGAGATCATCCGTCTGCCAAGCTTTTAAGCTGTTGGTAATAACAATGTTAGTGTGACAGATAGATAATTAAGAATTTAACTGAGTTATTCTTGATGTTTCTCATGAATTCTTTTAGTTATACTCCTACAAAATGAGTCCGCTGCTGGGCATTTTGGTTGATTTGCCTCACTGTACATTGGTCATTCTACTGTCCCTCTATGTGGGCCTGTTCACTTCTATGTGTTTCATATGTGGCTGTCTGCTACACGTTTAAAAATGTAAACTTAAAAAATTCATGCATAGCTGACCTCTGGCATGAGGAGAAGTCTGCTACAGATTCAAGTTTTCAACTTGAGGGTAGTATGCCTTTAATTACAAAGAACAAATACAACAAACAGAAAGCAAAAAAAAAAAATTGCAATCAATTCCACGTAGAGAAAATACATCGACATTTTTTATTGCATATTCTGCAGTAAATCTTTTGGATAAAAAAATCTCATGCAATACTCAAAAATAAAACTGTCAAATCACTTTCTTGCAGGATAATCCTGATGAGCAGTATTTATAGGGGCAGTATTATGTAAAAATTGTCTTCTTTTAGCTTTACATCATGTTATTCCCTCATCAAAAACATACCTGGGAGTATCAACGTGTTTCTCTCATGCATGTATGAGAGATCCTATGACACTCCTGGGGCCTTACCTCAACGCTCAGGAGGAGGACGGCAAATATTACGGTCGGACAGAGGGATGTGGGGGGGGGGGTACCCTTCAGACCATCAGAAACCACAAAAAAACTTGTAAAAGCGCAAATGCTCCATCTATTAAGACCTCAGGAGGGTTCATCTCCTTCTCCTGCCTTCTACGATGAAGGCAGGCGAGCTGTGAGCTTGGAAGCTCAAGGTTGCGGTTCCTAGCTTCCGACTCATAGAGAACCCTTCTCACGCAACTCATCTACTCAGCTCCTTCAGACTAGCCAGCAGCAATTAGCAAACACCAGGAGGAACTGTGCATCTGCTTAGCTCATTGTAGGAGCTACACCTCAGTGAAAGGCTGGTAAAAACGTTGTTAAAGGGTTAGTAGAGAAGCCATGTTGTGGTGACTTCCTGAAGGCAGAGTTTCAGAAAGAACAGGAGGTTTTAAAGAGACAGAAGCCCAATTTCAAGGCATTAAACTAAAATATATACAGCATTATTATAAGAAATGAAGGTAACAGTTACTTGATTGTGTGGAAGTGACAGGAAAACATAATACTACCCCTTTACATGTTTGAAAACAAAACTTTTTAATCATGACAGCCATTCACTGGATAAAGTGTTTGCCACATGCATGACTTCATTATTACCAATGCTTATAAAAAACATACAATAATTGCTTAAGTCCAGGAAATACTAAATTCCACAATCCCAAAAGTTGATTCAGAAGATCTTGACTTACTTTTTTGCCACATTTTCCACATCAGTATTTGCATTGCCAATGAACCGTATGCAGTTGCGGTAAAAAGAAATGATTCTATTTTGGCTTAGCTTGAAAGCCATGGACATAATACTCATGCCAACAACAATGACAAGGGAGGTTATCCAGAAGCACTTGGGGTTTTTAGGTATGATGTCACCAAATCCAATTGTAGTGAGTGTGATGAAGCAAAAGTAGTAAGAGTCAAATCCTTCTATCTGAGGTTCCCACAGTGGTAGGATTATACCTCCGAAGCAAATATATGCAAATACAATGAAAAGAATCAGTATAAATGGAACGTCAAAGTCTTCCATTACGTTCCCTAACCCTGAGAAATCCCATATGGCAAATCCACTATGGGGTTGTGGCATCTGGTCGAGTTCAGGGCAGGAGAGGGACCTGAGTAGTGGATCCTTTCTCATTAAATTATCTCTCACCAGCAGCTTTTCAAAGATATCTTTGTTTTTTTGGAGATGAATAGAGTGGTGTCGAACATCTGCCTGAGATTTCAGCACCTGCCGGATATCTAGAGGTTGACAAATCACCCCGTCGTGCTTGAAAACAAAGGTGCCGTCGTCCAGAGTCCGCCGGTTTGACCAGGGTCTTCTCCTGCGAGTTCTCCACCATGACCACTTCTTGAAGAGGGCGCGGGCGCGGTTGTAGGCTTTGGACATCACATAAGCGAGAAAGTCTCCCACATCGAGAAGGACCAGAAGCATGAGAGGAATGCCCACCATCGCATAAATGATGCACAGCGCTTTACCAAGCAAGGTAACTGGATAGATTTCCCCATATCCTACAGTCACAGTGGAGCAATTGACTCATTATCAACATGGTGGACAAAGACTGCTTAACTTCCTGTATGGTGTGTTGTTTCTTGTAAGAAATGGTCAATTGTAGTCATATTAATGAGTCTTCTTAGATTAATATGATGATTAACATTCATTTAATGTCATCCAGATCAAGTGATTGAGCAGTTTGTTTTCAGAGGTTCTGGACTTTGTCTTTGGACCAGAACTAAAAATTTTCTGCTTCCAATTTTTGTCAGAAATTGGAAGCAAAAAATTATTTTCACTCTTTGAGTTAAAATGGTTGCTTTGTTAAGTCACTTAAAATTGATAAATAAGTCAAACAGATTTGAGCACAGAGTCCATAGATAAGAGAGTATAGTGACAGTGAATTAACATTTGTATTTTGTAGGTACTTGCTTGAGCAGTGGATCCTATAGACTAAAAGTCATTTGTTATTTTGGGTTATAATGTAAAAAAAAAAAAAAAAAGAATAAACCTAGAAGAGGAGATGATGGCTCTAATGCAAGTTTGATGGTTAATCGTCTGTGATTATGCCAGACCGTCTCTCAGTACCTTTGCAACAGAAAGCAACTCCATGCTGTGTGCAAGAGTAACTCTGTATTTTCGTACACACAGCACATAGATTCAGATTAAATTTAGAATAAGTGATTGCTGGCAACTGATAAGATTCTGAGGATCATATGCCAGCTGATGAAAACATATTTAAGAAAATCCAGTAAGTGACTACAGAAATCTGTCATCCTAAGCAAACATGTGGTGACATTGAAAAGGAAGCGCTTCCTCTTAAACTTTCATTATTAGTATGTATCTGTAGCTGTGCTGCAACAACAGGACAAGAAAGAAAAAAAAAGACAAAGAGAACTTGAAACCAGAAGTTTACATAAACCGTATAAAAAGACTATATGCATTTTTGACACCAAGTTTTTTCAATCCATCATAATACTCAAGAAGGTTCTGTGTCTCCGACATGAACATGCTTTGGTCCAAAATGTGCAGATTGACTCCAGAACAAAAGCCTTGTGGAGATGCTGGCCGAATCTGGTAAGAGTGTCATTATTATTCATGTAAAACAACGACATGGACTGATACAGTACTTATCAGTACTGTATTGAATTAATGGCAGAAATGCCATTACTTCTTTCTTTTACCGTCTTCATAAGAAACTTACAAAAAAAAGCCAGATTAATGTTTGCAAAAGCACAAACATTAATCACAAACAAAGACCTTCATTTTTAGAGACATATCCTGTGGTCTGACAAAACTAAAACTGAACTGTTCCACCATAATGACCACTGTTACATTTGGAGAAAAAGAAAACGGGGAAGCTTGCAAGCCTGAGAAAACCATCCCAACTGTGAAACTCAGGGCTGGGAGCAGTATGTTGTGGGACTGTTTTGCTGAAGGAGGGACTGGTGCACTTCACAAAATAGATGGTTTCTTAAGGAAAGAACATTAAGTGGAAATACTGATGCAATGTCAACCATGAAGTGAATGCGTGCAAACAAATGGGTCTTCCAAATGGACAATAACCCAAAGCATTCTGCCAAGCTGCTTACAAAGAAGCTTAAGGAAAACAAAATCAGTGTTTTGGAGTGGTCATCACAAAACGCTGATTTAAATCCTATTGAAAGTTTAGGGGCAGAACTGAAAAGTCATGTGTGTGTGTGAGCAAGGTAGCATTCATACATGGCCCATAATTCCTAAGGTCATTTTATTTATATAGCACGTTTTCAGCAACAAGGCAATACAAAGTGCTTTACAGGATTTAAAAGGAAATACAAACAA